>CANTUT010000135.1:5000-220000 GCA_947687605.1 Reutealis trisperma | reverse complement strand
TGAAAGGGATTCCTAGGGTCATACATTTTCTCATATTCATTAAATAGAGCATTCAATTCATCCTTAACCCCTTTAAACAACCTTTCATCTAAAATAGATCTATACATTTGATTGAATGAATAATCAAGGAGTTCATATTTTTCCCTAGGGTCGAAAACATTAGTAAAGAAAATCAATTTGTTCATTTTTTCTATATATCCCTTGATATTTTTCATATTTGCTTTTCATGTTCTGTCCTAGAACAAACAGCTCTAAATCCTCACTAGATAAAAGTTATTTCAGCAAGAAATGAAGTTCAAATGTTTCAAAGAAGTGTATGTTGCATGTCAGATACAGTGAAGCTAATACTTTTAAAGTCATGTTATAAAAATGCTCTAGACATTGTGACATTTTTCTACATATTGCCCAATTAATAAGATCAGGAATATTTGTAGAACCTAAATCAGAACTCATAGAGGAATCTTGTTCCTCATATCTTTCAAAAGACTTCTCATACTCATAAGCAGTTTTAAGCATAAGGTGGGTAGAGTTCCACCTGGTTGGAACATCAAGACAAAGAACAGATTTACAAGGAATATCAAGCAAGGTTAAAATTTCTTTGAATTTTCTCAACCTTGCAGGTGAGTTCCTATTGTACCTTATGCAACTTTTTTAACAGATTCATTAACTTCTTTTAAACCATCATTGACAACTCAATTAAGTATATGATCTATACATCTCATGTGTAAATACTTACAATTAGTTATACTTCGTTCCAATTAACTAATCTTTTCTTAAGAAAAGCTACAACAGTATCATTTGAACTTGTATTGTCAATAGTAATAGTGAAAATATTGATAAGGCCCTAATCAAGCAAGCAAGTTTCAATGGCCTTGCCAATATATTCACCTCTATGAATTGACATAAGAATAAAAGAAAGGATTTTCTTATACAATTCCCACTCATCATCAATGAAGTGGGCAGTAAGACACATGTAGTTTATCTTTTAAATACTAGTCCATATGTCAATAGTCAAACTGACCCTTTGATAATGAGACTTCATAAAAGCTTTTAAATTTGATCTTTCATGTAAAAACTTATTTAAATAATCTCTAGTTACTGTCCTTCTAGAAGGGATTTTAAATATTAGACATGTTATGTTCATAAGAAACTTAAACCCCTCCCCGTCTACAAAGCTAAAAAGGAGCTCATCTACAACAATCATATAAGCAACAACATCCCTAACTGCATCCTGAGAAAACTTTCAATTGCCTAAAGTAACTACTGCCTCACCCTCCTCCTCAATCAAATTCACATTATCAACAGGTTGTAGGGATAATAGTTTCTGCCTAACATCTTTATTAGCAGGATTTTTCAAGCATTTTAGCATATGATTTCTCAAACTAGATATACCATTGATTTTGGTATCACAAGCATATGTCTTAGGACAGTAATTACAAGTGGCATTTACCAACTTACCATCACTATCAAACTTTTAGTGAAATGATCCCAGACAGGAGATTTGCTCTCTATTTTTTTTCTTTTTTTTTTACTTGATTGTGGTAGTGTAGAAATTGTTGCTTGTTGGTTTGCTTCCATCATATTTGAAGGTCTTCTACTAGGAGGAGGACTGGATTCATTGGCATTGTTGCCAATGGATTGCCTTCTTCATTGGACATCTGTAAGAGATTATGATTAATCAAATTAAACAATTAAAAATAGTTTTAAAACAACAAAAACAAAAAGATTAATGTAATCAAATTCAGATTACCTTAAGAAAAGCAACAGAACACAGTATCACTATTAAGAGCAGTCACTTAACGTTAACCCTAAAACTGAATTCAAAAAATTAATTTGTTAGTAAACACTAAATAATTACAGAATGATATTCAATTAAGTCAAATTAAACAACACATCAAAATTGCCTTTTATTGAAAATAAAATATATTTTATTTAAAATAATATTAGCACATATTCAAAACTGTTGCTAAAATAATTTTCTATATAAAAATTAAAATAAAGATAAACATATTTTCATTTATAAAAATAAACTAAAACATTAATATATAAAAAAATTATAAAATATTTTTATAAACTTAAAAATAATTTTTAGAAAATAAAAAAAAGAATCATCTACTAAAAATAAATCACAAAAAATTAAACAAATTAAAAAAATAGATAAATTAGGTACCTCTTTCGAAAATTCTATTTCTCTGGAAATTTATAAATTTGTATTCTAGAAAACTAGATCCTTATATGTAAAGACATAAAACAAGAAAAATATTAGAAAATGAACTAAAATAGTAAAAAAAAAAATACTTAAAATCATAAGATTTTCAAAAAAAAAAATTAAAAGATTTACCTTCAGAAGAGACTCAGAACTAGTTTCAGAGAAGGGCTTCCACCGTATACGAGTCTCAGAGACTCAAAGATATAAAAATGATTTTTTTTTCTTATATGCAAACCTAGAACACATTGAATCAGGTTACAAAATCATCAAAAATAACAACTAAAAAAAACAACTTTTTTTCGAAAGAAACTCATTTTCACCTTGAACAAAGGCTGCAAGATGATTTAAATAGAAATGGGCTTCCATCAAATACATAGTTAAATCTCAAAATCTACTTAAATCAAGGTTCAAGGATATTAGGGTTAAGATTTGGGAGTAACTGAGAGAGATTCATTTAGATGGGTTTGGGATATTAGAGTAAAGCTTCCACCAAATCTGATTGAGAGAAATCTTAGAAAGATGAGAGTTAACAGTGAAAGAGGTGAAGAATAGAGGCTATGGACATGGGTTATTAGGGTTAGGGTTTGCCTCAGAGAAGAGATGAAAGAGAGGAAGGTGTAATGTGAGAGATGAGAGGGAAGAGAGAAGAGGAGAGGTTGAGAGAATTTCTTGAATATGAAAAATTTCAAGAGAAATGGCAGAGTGAATTGGGTAGGGCAATGTGGGTTAAGGTTAAATATATAAAGACCCTAAATGACATAGTATTTGTAGAGGTAGAATTAGGGTTATTAAACTTCAGTTAGTTCGGTCGGTTTGGTGCTTAAATTCATGAAACTAAACCAAACACTGAAATTTTTTCACTCCTCCACTCGAATCGAACCATTTTACCAAATAAACCAACCCAAACATGTATTTCAGTCCGATTTAGTTTGAAATTTCTATTTCTCGATTTTTGCCCACCGCCAATAAGTGCATAAAATTTAAAACAAAAAAATGTGAAATGTGTTACAAAATTAATTACAAAGATATCAATTTCGCATTCAATGTTCAAAACATTTTAAAAGTAATTAATTTTAAAATGTTTTTCCAACATATTATAGCAATTAGGATATGTTTAGAAATGAATTTATTGAATAATTTATTATGGATAAACTACTATTTCATCACTAAAATTTAATCTAATTAATAAAATAGTTCCTCTTTTTTGAAAAAATTAATTAAATAGTTTATTAGTTTTGATTTCATCAACAAATTAGTCTTTTTGTCATTTTTTTTTATCGCTAAAAACATATAAAAAGACGAAAATACCTCTTATTTATGATTGGATATCTCAACCCTACCTTTTATTATAACACATGGATATTTAGTAGTGCAATAGAATTAAGGCTAAATTTAATGATCATGAATGTAAATATTTACCCATCAAAATATTATTATGAAGATGAATATGATTCTCTTTATAATGCTTGTAAAAAACTCTACAAATAGCCTTAAGCAATCGCACTCCTCCATAGTACCTTTCACTTTGCAAATGATTCACCTAATACAATACAAATTCAAGATAAAGCGTCAAAACCAAAACAAAATTTAAATACTTTGTAATCTTTAAAAAATTGAATCCAGTCAGTGTTAGAAAATTTGTTAGTAGGAGATGTAAATCCCATTTAACATGTCAAGACCTAATTGGAGATAAAGAGAAGCGGGTCCAATTGGTGCAAGAAGTCCAATATTCATGTCCAATATTAAAGCCCAAGCAAGTGATGTCCATGGATTCAAAAATTTTAACATGGCATTAGAGCTCACTAGTGTCCTAACAGGACAAGAAAATCTTAGAGACCTGTGTGGAGAAAATGAATGAGACCTAAGTGTACAACACACTAAGGAGAAGGTAGCAAAGAGGTTGCATTTGAAGGATATTGGGCAGGTTGAATAGTGAAAGATCTAGGCCCTATGTACCATGGAGCAAAATTGTTAAGCTTGAGGCCAAAATTTGAAGACTGAACTGAAGGGGATCCAAGAGAGCCAAGGCTTGATCCAGTCAATGCTTAAAGCAAGTAACAACTGGACCTTTCAAGAAGTAGGCTCAAGCCTAATTGTACTTGAGGGGGATTATTAGAAAAGAGTAATCCCACATCGATGGAAGAAAGGAAAATGAAGGGCATATAATTGAGAGGGAGCCAAACCAAAATAGCTTAGGCCATTTTGGTGTATGTTAAGGCCCAGTTACAGATAAAGAGGAATAAGCCCAACTGTTGCAAGAAGTCCAACACTCATGCCTAATATTGAAACCCAAGCAAATAAAATCCATAGATCCAAGAATTTTAATGGGAGCAACATAATACAAATATAAATAAATAATATTATATATTTATATATAAGTAAAAAATAAAATGGATAAATTACTATTTAGTCTCTGAAATTTGATCCAATTAACTAATTTGTTCCTACTTTTTGAGAAATTAACTAATCAATTATTCAGTTTTAGTTCCGTTAGACTATTTAGTCCGTATGTCTAGTTTTTATATTTTTTCTGTTAAATTTATAAAAAATGGCTAAAATGACCTTTTATATATAATAAATATAATTCTAATTTTAAATAAAAAATAAAAAATTTCAAATTAAAATTATATAATAATTATATAATAATAATTATATAATAATCATTTAATTACATAATAATAATTTGTTATTATTATTATAAATATTTTTTATTTTTTGTTAAATATAATAATTATACAATTATATAAATATTATTTAATTTTATTAATTTGAATTTTTTAATTTTTAAATAATAAAATTAAAATTTTATATATATATATATATATATATATATATATATATATATATATATATATATATATATATATATATATATATATATATATATATATATATATATATATATATATATATATATATATATAATACAAAGACAATTTAGTCATTTGCATAAATTTAATAGAAAAAATTACAAAAACTAAACGGAATAACTAAATAGTATAACAAAATCAAAACTGACGGACTAATTAGTTAGTTTTTCAAAAAAATAAGGACGAAATTAATTAATTAGATTAAATCTTAGGGATTAAATAGTAATTCACCCAAATAAAAGTGAATGTTATCATATAATTTTAAACTAATTTATTTTCATATGTTCAACTCGTTGTATAAAAAAAAAATTAAATTGACTTACTTGATTGTTTTGAGATGTCTTTGTTTTCTTTTATAATTGTGTTTTATTTTGGTTTTTATAAATTAAAAAATAATAAAATAAAAGAGATGAAAATATAGAAGAATAATTTTGAAATATAATACTTCATTTAAATTATAAGTATATTACAACTAAAAATTTTACTTTAATTTTAAGTGGGAGCACACTTGTAATATAAATGTTATTTAAATTACAAATATACCACAATTAAAAAAGTTTTGTTTCAATTTTAAGCAGGGGCAAGCTTGTGATCTCATATAGCAAAGGTAAAGAATCTTGTGGTAACAACCGGCAAATATACAATATACCTATAGTGTATATATATAATTTGAAAAAATATAGTACAGCCATAATAAAAGTCATTTTGATTTTTTAAAAAATTTAAGGGCATGTAATCAGCACTTACACAAAAAAAAAAAAAAAAAAAAAGGATTTCAGAGTATGTAGTCATCCTGACTAGTCTAATTAAACAGAAAATTGATAATATAACAGTTGTAAACTGAATAATAAAGGGCTATGACCCACCTGTCAAGCAGAATTTGACTATACAGTATATCCTCTTACCTACATCTATACAAATCTCAATATATTACAATTATATTCACAAATCTAAAAGTCAAAAAGGTTCATGCTTGACAATAACATCACATAAATATAGAGGAAGCTCGACTATCCTCTATCATACATAGGTATCTTAAATATAGACAACTATTGTAATTGTAAAATTCTAAATTAAAGTTTACAATCCAAAAAAATCATAATTATACATATAAAATACAATTAACCGTTGCGAAGACAGAAAGCATTGTTTTAGTACAAAGATTCTTCTTGGAATTAAACATGTAACCTAAAAATAATGAGATAAGAGTGAACGTCTTAACTCAGCGAACGATATTAATCAGTATATAACCTTTAGTCATACCAAAGTCTAATAGTGATCATACATGTGGCAACCATACAATCAGAATCATATAATCAACCAATGATGGGAATTAGTCAGTGAAAATTAAACTAAATCTCATATGGAGAGCCAATCCCCTTGTAATGTCTCTCCTAATCCAACAAGTCTCTTAATCGATAAGGGGTCTGCCGTCACCTTATGATCATGCAGCATGACCTACCCTTGAGCAACATAAACCTACCCTCAAGCAGTGTAAAGGATGATAAAATTCCACCGTCTCCAAGTAAAATGATCATCATTTAAACACATATCCATATATCATCAAAGGTCATCATCCTAGTGATTTTCATATCATTCTAATTTCATCCAGCAATCATAATTTATATGCAATAAGCAAGATAATGAAATTTCATTCACAAGCATATGAGATGCCTTTATAAATAATAATGCATAACTTACATATATACATTCAAATTATGCAAACGCAAGAAAGTAAGAAAATATATTAATTAATATCACTTAGCATGTAGAGCGAATAATCAGGTCTAAGGATAACTCGGAGCTCAAGAAGGTCCTAGACCAAACAGACAAGTGGAATTCAAAGAATTATCAGAATACATATCAAAGGAAACCAAAGACAGATTCTTCCTAAAGGCTTTAGAGAATCTACTGAAAATCTTGCAAAATGTCCCCTAAAATATACCTAATCTCCATGAAACTCAACACAACTCAACTCAAAAATATCTCAAATGCCCCATTTGAGCCTCCACAAATAGAATGCAATATCATCCCATCTTCCTTAAATATAGAATCTGCAATTCACAAAATATAATTAAATTTTATATTAATTATGATAATTTATCACTCCAAATGGATCAATAATTATAATTAACCATTCAAATATTATTCACACAGTATAACATAAATTTAGATTGAAATCAATTATGAAACTACCGGACCATACTCACTGGTCCATCATTGAAAAATCACTGCAAAACTATTATTGGTGATGGTTGATATCGAAAGAGGTGCTAATGGACTCATCTGGATGGGCGGAGTCTGAAAGAGCTGGTCACTCTCCCTCACTCATCGTGCGTAGCCGGAAAATAGCTCGGACAGCCACGTTCTTTGCCAAATTTTGGTCAAAATACAAATTAGTTAATTAGAGGTAAATGAGATTTTAAATGAAGCTTTGGAGGAGAGGAGTCCAATGATACTAACCTCGCTGAGAGCAGAGATTAAAAACGGCCATAATCCTCATCGAAAGCTTGCAATGGCAGTCAAATGATGTGTACGTCGTGGCCCAGCAGCGAGACTTAACCCCTAGCTCTTCGGTGGCTGGGCTTTCTCCCTGGCCGACACGTCTCTCCTTCTGGTCTTTGGACGGCAGCGTTTGGATTATAGCAGTCCCCTCTCCCTCTCTCTCTCTCTCTCTCTCTCTCTCTACCAAAAGTTACAACTCCTGATTGATTCTAAATGGACCAATTAAGGCTATGCACATAATAATAATAATAATTTATATTATATATTTTATGGTCTATTTGTAATCCATTTTCAATATATGTAATTGAAGTTTCGAAATTGTTTTTATTTTAAAAAAGATTTGTATACACGGAGGAGATAATTATAAATTAGGTATTCCAACTTAAAAAAATTAGATAATTAAGTATCTTAACTTTTAAAAGTATTAATTGAATATTTTAATTTGTAAAATAATTATAAATTAGTATTATAAGCATGTTACTGATTAGTTACTGATAATTTTATATAATGATAGTATTATTATTATTATTATCCCATCCTCAGTGCTTATATTTACACACAAAAACAAAACAAAAACGAACCAAATAGAATGTAGGAAGAGCTAGAGAGGGAAAGAGATTCTAAACGTCATATTGGTGGATACTCCTCATCTTCTTCTGCCTGTTAGTCCTAGCTGTACTTATATTTCTATTTTCTTTTATAGCATTTTTACAATGGCTAGGCTAGAAAGAGAAATAGAAAAAGGGCCAAAGGTAGAGGGGATAATCCCTGATCTAGGTATATATTATTTTTCTTTGCTTGCCCCACGATAAGATAGAAAGGCCTAATCAATCAAGCCATCACGTGCAAAGAAGAGAAAAGCAGCTAAGATAGTACAGCAACTTGGGTCAATGATAGTACAGCAACCAATGGGAGGTCAGTAACTGGGTTTAGGAGTAATAGAGAGTAATTCATTAAGGAAGATTCCAGACCGCCTTTGCCGATGGTGATTGATGGTGACGAAGCTGTCGCTGCATTAGTCTAGAGGTCTAAAAGCCAAAAATGAGCTTCACTCTCTCACTCATCGTTGCCTCAATGAAATAGCCAAAGAAAGGCAAAATTTTGCATTTTTTGATCTTAAGTTTCCAGTAGTTATAGGTGGCACAATGGGTATCAATGTAAAGCTCTCACTATAAGGAGTTGATTGGTATAATTTTCGCCTAGTTTGGATGTCGGAATCATTTGGAGTCAGTCTTGAAAAGGAGTTGTTACCAACGAACTTCTTGTGGAGTATACGCTGAGCGTCAATGATATTTCACAATAAGACTGATGGTGTTGAGATCAGCAGTCGAGAAGCTTTTTAATGGTGGTGGTAGCGACACAAATCAATAGTCGGAGGATGGTAAAGAGCGGGTGCAGTCCCACCTCTCTCGATCGTCATATATACATACATATCTAAGTTTTTTTTTTTTTTTTTTTTTTGAAACCACATATATAATTTAAATTAAAATCTCCAGTATACTTTATCTTTCAGCCAAAAAATTTTAAATTTTAAATCCACGTGAATATTCATTAATAAATATTTTTTTCGTTTCAAAAAAATTATCTTTTTTTTTATATAATTTAAAAAAATATCATTAATTATTTACTAATTAATAAATTTTATTATATTTTCTTACTTATATTTTTATATATATTCATTTATTATTATTTTTATTATTAATTATAAAAATATATACTTTTCAATTAATATCTCTGCCTATTTTTAGAGTATGCTCAATTAATATTTCTATCTATTTTTAGAGTATGCTAAATATTTTGAGGTATTATAAAAAGAATAGTGAACATCAAACAGAAGACAGGCAATGATTATTATTGAATAGTGGTTGCTATTGTAAATGGAGGAGATTAGCGTCGAATTGGGGCTGCTGTTACAGAAGAGGATGTTATGGTTGCCATTTTGGCATAGAGATCTAGGCTCGTCCCTGTGATAAGGTGGTGAGGTCGTGGTTGTGACCCGCGGTGGATGAGCAAATGAGAATTGATCTGCTTTGGTGGCAGTGATGAGATCGATGCAAATGGCTTGAATTCCCATTGAATAGTTTGTGCCAGTTGTTTTTGTTATTTCTAGTGACGGGAATTGAAAAGAATTAGGAGTGAAAAGAAGTGTATTTTGAGTATTAAAATTTTATTTTTTTAAGAATTTTTATAAGGAAATTTAAGGAAAAAAAAAGGGATGAAATAACTAATAATATGGAATTAAAATTAAGGGATTATATAGTTAGTTTCTAAAAAAAAGAGATTATTTTATTAATTATATCAAAGTTTAAAGACAAAATAATAATTTCCCTTTTTATTATTCAAATTCACTCCAACTTTATTATATTTTGTTTGTTGATATTTCAATGCTTTTTTTTTTTTTTATGGACCATGGTAGATTGAAAAAGTTAGTCACACTCCTTTACTCGTTGGGCATAACCGAAAAATAGTTTAAATAATCACGATTTTCACTGAATTTTGATCAAAATTTAAGTTAGTTCATTAGAAGTAAATAAGGTGTCAAATGAAAGCTTAGGAGAAGAGGAGCCCAATGATACTAATCTCACCTAGAATGGAGATCAAAAACAGCCAAAATCCCCATCAAAAGTTTCTATTGGGTCGGTCCCCCAATAAGACTTCACCCCTTGGCTCTTTGGGGGCTAGGTTTTCTCCTTGGCCGGTGCATCTCTCCTTCTAGTCACTGGATGGCAGCGTTTGGATTGTGGCAGCCGTTTCTCTCTCTCTCTCTCTCTCTCTCTCTCTCTCTCTCTCTCCTTCTAGTCATGGGATGGTAGCATTTGGATTATGGCAGTGCTCTCTCTCTCTTTCTCACAATAAAAAAATCACAGCTCCTAATTGATTCTAAATGGACCAATCAAGGCTATGTACATAATAATGAAAATAATAATAATTAAAATTAAAATTTTACTTTAAAAATCTAAAAATAAAATAAGATTTTAGGTTTAATTGATAAAACACTTTAAAATTATAAAATAATATAATTAAAAATTCAAGACTTTTTATATATATTATGGTCAATTTGTCATCTATTTTCAATACCTGTAATTGAAGTTTTGAAATTGATTTTTCTTTTTTTTCACAAGATTTGTATACAGAGCGACATGCAATGATTATTATTGGGTGGTAGTTGTTATTGACGATGAAGTAGGAGATTGGTGTTGAAGTTGTTGTTATTGCAAAATACTCCACCTAAGTTTTTGCTAATGTATTTTGTATTTAGCTTAGGTTCTGTAATATTTTAGCTAGTTGTTATAACTATTGCACAATATTGGAGTTATTGAGTCAGTTTAGACTCTAATCAAATTTTTGAAATTTGAATCAATTGAATCTCAGATTTCAAATGCCAACGGGAAGAGATGTGTAAGTCTTATATAAAGGTAAATGATGCTCTGTTTTAAGGAGTGAGAAAACCTGAAATTTCTGGCAAATATATTTTCATTTTTTTTAATTTTCTCCTCAATTTTCACCTCTAGAACAAACAAATGGTATTGGAGCCCTTATGATCTTTAAGGGATTGTGAGAGATTGGCTATAAAAATGACAACATTTTCAGGGTTTGTAGAGATTTTAAAGGATTTGTGTCCAAGGAAGAAGAAGAAGAAAAAAAAAAACAAAACAAAACAAAAGGAGTACTTTTTTTTTTTTTTTTTAAGAGTTAAGGTTCAGTTTTCATTTTTTTTCTTTTTTTAGTTCAAGATGAAGTATATCTTCATCAAATCTGTTTTTGTCAAAATACCACCCATTTTGAAGGGTGAAAAGCTAGTTTTTGGGTATGTTAAAGTAAGGTTTTGAAAGAATCTACGCAAGTCCCTGAAAAATTTAGGATTATCCCTGAAAAATTTAGGATTAATTTTACTTGTGATCCTTAAATTATTGATTAGTACACATGTCGGTACTCCATCTTACAAACATCACTTAAAATTCCTCCAACTATACTTAATATTCACTTTAAAATACTTTCTAGCTATTTCCGTTGAAAAATTAACGTCAATCCTACATACCACGTCAGCATATTTAGTTAGTTGTCCATTGTTGCTTTTCATCTTCCCTGTACTCTATGCAAGTGCCTCTCACTTTCTCTCCAACTTTCCTATGTCCTTTATTAAGTGGCATTTTATCAAACTTATCACAAGCAATTATCAAACTCAAGCGTGAGTTCACAAAAAAAATAAAATAAAATAAAATTTAATAACTCCATTCAAGATTTTAGATCAAGCTCATTCAACCCATCAAAATCCCAATAGGTTTCACGATTTGGAGTCGGTCTCTCTCACTCTCTTCTTCATTATTATTCTTCCACCGATGTCATTCCACCAATGCTCATTCATCATTGATTCACACTGGCCTTCAATAAGTACTCTCAAGGGCCATAAATTTGCCATCTTTTACTCTCTCTCTCTCTCTCTATTTTTCTTTTGAAATTATAACACACCATTGAGAAAGACAAAGAGAGCCCTTCCTAACTTCTTGTATTTTCAAAGAGGAGATAAAAATTCTGAACCAATTATTTGGTTTTTGATTTTGCAACATATTCTGCAATTAAAGAGATGCAAAGATGTTTGGATGTTATAGTTTCCTTTGGAGCCAATATTTTGAGCCCCATTTCCCCCAATTAGAACCTTTCTTTTTGCCAGTTCCAATTCCAAAATGGCCTCAAGGTATGACTTTTGAGGGCTTTTTACTAAATTAGGTGTTTTTAAAAAAGTATTTACAAATTTAGGCAATTTTTAAAAAAATTCCGGAATTAAGTTTTTTGGAAAAGATTTCCAAATTTAGGTGGTATGAACCACCAGTCCGTTGGATAGTCCAGCGGATTAGCAGGAATATCCCATAAAGAGCATATTCCTGACCAACCTATCCCCTCCAATTTCATAACTCCAGCACGCCTGTATCCAATTTTCCTTTAAAACATTTCACAATTCTATCTTCATCACATTAACTTCTCTTTCTTCTCCCATTTTCAAATTTCTTCTCTTCCTTTGCCTCTGTTATAATTTTTTTTTTTAAACTCATCAAGTGGACTGCAAATTAAGGTTAGAAATTAACAGATTTTTAAATTGTATGTTAACTATAATTTTTATAGCATATTAATTTTTTTACTAAATTAATAGTGATGATAATTTTTTTTTTTTTTTTTGTATATAATGTGATAATTGATTTGTTGCTGGATCACTGATTAAGGTAAGTTTTTTTATAAATTTAAATATTATGTTAATAGATATTGTTAATTTTGATTTTTGTTACTTTTTTTCTTTTTTTATATTAATTTTTAAATATATGTATTTAAAATTTCTATGGTATTAGGTGTGTGTTAGGTGAAAATATTGATATTATTATGATTAAATAGGAATTGTCATTAGCTTTATCTTACTAATTTTTAATTATAATTGAAAAATTGTTTTAGACAATAATATACAGAATAATAAATATAATAAAAAAAAACTTGACAATATACATGTTGATAATATCAAGTGTGTTGAAAAGGAAGAAAAAAATGTAAATTAATTTATTTTTATATATTTATAAATAACAAGAATTTTTTATTGTTTATTTGTTTTTTATTTTTTGATAATTAATTATAGACATAGTTGAAAAATTTTTCATTTGTAACGTATAATTTTTTCAAATTTTTTTTTTTTGAAAAATTTTGAGTACATGTGGAAGTAATTTGCATTAAAAAAAGTAATTATTTATTTTTTATATTTATGTTAAAGTAACATAATAAATTTTTTTAGGCTTTAGTTTTTTGAATTAATTTTTTTAAGTGGTAAACTTATGTTACAATTAGTATTTTTAAAATTATAATTTTTTAGATAATATTAATTACAAAATAATATTTATGTTATTTAGTGATTTTTGATAAATAATAAAAATAATGCATGTTGTTTATGGTTTTGTGTAATTAAATAATAATTTTTTGGAATTAGTAAATATGGTAAATAATTTAATTATGTCAAAAAATATATTTGTTTGAGAGATAATAAATTATAGGAAATTGTAAACTTGTTCATATAAAAAAATACTATGAAGTTATGTTGATTGTAATAATAATTTAGCATTATTGTTGGGGTAAAATAATTTACAAGTGTATCTAATAATATAAATAGTTAAGAAATAATAATATTTGTGAAATATTATTATTATGTAGAATATTAATATTTAGGAAATAATACATAAATTTTTTACACTAGAAAAAATTTTGTCAAATAATAAGAAAGGATTGAAAATGTATGTGTTTTATTAATAATATATGTATAATTTAATTTAAGAGTATTTGCTTTTGAGAAATAATATTATTGTGAAATAAAAAATGACGTAAAAATAATAATTTTTAAAAACTTTAATATATGAATTTTTGATATTAGAAAAAATTATGTGAAGTGATGAGAATATTAACAATATATATTTTTAAGAATAAAATGTATTTTTATAATAGTAAATATTTTTATGGGTTAGGTAAAGTTGTTAAATAATAAATAAATAAATTATTTTTTCTTTAATAGTGGTCCTAAATTCATCTTTCACGAACAAATAATAATTATGATGTAATTTCCAGGTTACTATAAAAATATTCGAACAAATTTGGAAGTAATTTGCATCCAAAAGAGGTAATTATTTATTTTTATCAATATTTATGTTAAATTAGTATATTAAATTATTTATGTGTAATTTGTTTATTTGCAATAATTATATATAATTCTAATATAAATTACAATTTTAATATAATTAAAGATTCAATTTTAAATACAATTTAATCATATCTAGTTTATGATGCAAATAGTTTTTTATTTTTATCATGTTGGTAATAGTAATGATAATAATAAAATTATAATTATAATAATAATAATAAATAACTTAAGACTAAATATCATAAAAATGAAATTTAAAAAAATTTCGTTGATAACTGTTTTTTTTTTTTGGTTAAATTATTGTATTAATTAATATTATATTATTAGAGTTAAGATGGTTGATCCAAACAGATAATTGATTCGGGTATATATAGAGAAGAAGACATTTTATCAATATAAAATTAAACCTACATGTACTGCCTGTATGCACATTGGGCATGTATTTTATTGGGGTACATATCTAAACATGATGTTACGTGACACTGGACTTAAAAAGATTTCAAGCCGGCAATTAGGAGTGCGTTCAATAAAATCCTTGCCTAAACATTGGAATTATAGAAAGCATCACATCCTGACAATTAGACATCCCCAAAATTTTTGGACCAGCACAGCTGAATTAGAGTTAGCTGTTGAGCGTAGGGTAATGAATGGTTTTAGACAAACTGCTATCGTATTACAATTTCCAAATCTTCGTAGTACCCGACATTTGGATTATGGCACTAGAAGAAATAGAGATTTCTGGTTATGCAAAGTAGGAAAGAAGGTTATTGATTCCACTCTTGGATTGGATATTTGCACCAATAAAAAATATAATTATAAAGAATATGAGAAGCGCAAGGGGTTTGCCTTATCAAACTTATAAACGTTGTAACCAAAGAGTTGCACATGTTTTAAAGATTAGGTTTACATATAGTAATTGGGTTGTTTTGTATTAATTTATATTTAGAAATTTTTCTAAATGATATTAAATATTGCAATGCATTTTAAATAACTGTGTTTAATGTTACTATATTGTACCATATGGTAAACCACTAAAATAATAACCTGTGATCACTGGAATATAATAAATATAACAACAAGATACATCACTTTATCTTTAAACCTTATATCCTAAACCATAAACCCTAATCTCTAAACCTTTTACCTTAAATCATAAACTCTAAACCCTATAATCCTAACCCTTAATCACAAATCATAAACTCTAATCCTTAAACCCTAAACCCTAAATTGTAAATCTTAAAACCATACAATTCTACTATCCTAACCGTAAAAACTAAATCCTTAAATTCTAAACCCTAAACCTTAAACTTTTAAATAATAATAATAATAATAATAATGATAATAATAATAATGAAAAATAATAATAAAATTTATCTAATTTTTGGTTACATGTTGGAAAATATATTCGAATTATTTGTTATTTTTATTAAGAAATATAATCTAATACTCTGAATTTTCAATTATTTTATAAAATCCTATTTTTGTACGGAAATGTATTATTTTAGTACTTTCCTTATTAAACGAAGAATTAAAGTTATATTTTATTAAATTATATATATTCATACTATTTGAATATGTATTATTAATGGTAATTTTACACACACACACACACACACACACACACACACATATATATATATATATATAATTGAAGAAGTATTATATATGTAGTTATGAAAATATTATAATGCTTATTGGAGAAATTATATTTTGATATTTGAATATTAATATTATGTTTGATTAATCTAAATTATATTGTTAATTATATAAATTACCAGAAGTTTGAAATTTTTTTATAATTATTATTATTATGATAGGGTTATATTAATTGAATTATTATGATGTAAATTATGGTTTATTATTATTATTATTATTATTATTATTATTATTATTATTATTATTATTATTATTATTATTATTATTATTATTATTATTATTATTGTTATTATTATTATTATTGTTTTATATATATGTATAAGTTGCAAAATGAAGAAAGAAGAGGAACAGGGGCCATCTGATTGGCCAACAGCCAATCAGATGGCTGAAGTAGAAAAATGGGAAAGAGAAGGAGAGAAGGAGAGAGAGAGAGAGGGTTGTGATGGTGGAGGACCACAGTCCGACTGGCAATGGGCTGCACCGCCACCACTAGTGGCTAGCCCATTGTCCGGCGATCTCAAGGGAGATGGCAACACCCCGATCAGGCAACAAACGACAGCGTATGCAAGGAGAGAAGCCCGTCGACGCCCAAAATTCAAACCCAAATTTCGGCCGACTGTTAGGCCTACTATAGGTGACCCAAATCCAAAAGAATTAGTATAGGATAAGTAGGGTGTCGAACTCTAAGGAATTTGGGAATTTTGTATTACTTGGATAATTACTAGGATGGATAGGCAAAGATATTAAATAAGAGATTTGAAACTAACTATATGCTACTATACTATCTAATATTATGATTTAAGGATGTTAATTAGATTGAATTACAAGTCAAAATTGATTTTGATAAGATGTGTTATAGGCATGCAATGATTGAGAGTATGGTCTATAATTCCTAAAAGCAACTCTCATTGTCAATTAGAAGTGTTTGATCTAGAGTCTATGAGCATTCTCATGTCATCATAAAGATAGAACAGAACCATAAATACTCATGCCAATACTATAATTCCCCTTAGAGTGGATTTGCTTGTCTCCAAGTGCTTATCCTATTCTCTAAGTAATTTTAATTATTTTTCCATCAATTTATCCCAACTCTCATTGTGAATAATTTGACTAACATGTTATACATGGTGATCAAGCACATACGACATTAATTAAGCACACATTTAAAACTAAATCATGCAAAGTGTAGAAGAAATAGAATGATTAAAACCAATACTTTATTGCAATTCAAAGAAACCAAACTAGTGTATATTCATAGTGCAAATGACAAAGTTTAGACAAGAAGACAAGATGAACATCAAGGAACAAAGATAAAAAGACAAGGGAAAGGAAACTTTGATAATGTTTTCTTCAATCCTTGCTCCATAAATTTACTTTGAAGAAGTGTCCTTGAATGGTTACTTGAATGCCTTGGTAACTCTTCAATCTTGTTCCAACTTTGAACACTTAAATTACACTCTTACTTACTAAATTAATATATGAATAATACTAACATCACATCTATAAAATTCTGTAAAACACTCTTATTTATAGGTTTCTAGGTGTCCCAAGTCATGTCCATTACAAAAAGGGGCCTTTTGTGAAGTGTTTTGATGAAAAGGCACCATAACTACTCAAGAGAAGCTGGGACAAGTCGGCACCATGACTCAGCACCATGTGGTTTTGGCATGACTCGGCACCATAGGGCACGAGTCGGCACCATAACATTCTGTCACGACTCGGCACTTATGGGCACGAGTCGGCACATGCTTGTCTTGGCCAATCCTTGCCAAACTTCTTCCTTTTCAAGCATAGAACCCTTGAACCTTTGATAGTTACCTAGATTGCTTAACGAACACTTAAAAACAAGATTAAAAGCACCATTATAAAGATAAAATACATGCATACAAATACAAAATAACTATTAATTGATTAGTTTAGATATACATATTTGCATCATATCAAATTCCCCTATACTTAAATCTTGCTTGCCCTCAAGCAAGAATAAAGAGGGAAAAGACAAAGAAATTACTTAGTTTCTCCAAGACAACTATGAAACAATCTTGATTAAGCAAACTTCAAGTTTATTTAAGGAGTATATGGCTAATACATTGATGATATAGTTCTTAGTGCCCAACAATGGTAAAGAATGACAAGTCTTATAGCATAAACTTTTAAGCTTTGTCTAATTATCTCATCCCTATTGGTAACAAAGTTATTAATTATTTAGTCAAGGACCTAACCATGCTTTTCTAGTCAACATGTCCATGCATTAAGTCAAGAATTCAATAGATTCAAGTAGCCTGCTTTAGGACAAGAGTCACACACAAGAATGCAATAAGTCTCATGGCATTTTTATATACATAGTTTGCTTATTCTTTCCTTTTTTTTATTAATTAAATAAGGTACATCTTTCGAATTGAATGCGACTAAGGAGCAAACTCATTCGCGCACAACTTACTCAATATACATATTTAATAGGCACACCGTACATATCTTTCGAATTGAATGCAACTAAGGAGCAAACTCATTTGCACACAACTTACTCAATATGCATTTTTGATTAGCAAACAAATATAGTTCTTTTAGTATCCTCATCCATTATTGACTAATGCATAACTCGTATTACAGCTATAGTTTCCTTTAGGCAACTTAAATCATGCAAATTCAAAGACTTAACTTATATCAATTTCGACAATTAAGCAAAACTAGAAAATTGACTAGATAATTAGAAACCTTAGAAGCAATAAGAGTGAGATAAAAAGACAAAAACTTAACAATTACTAAAAAAGACTTAAGAATTTTACCAATTGGGCATTATCAAAAACGATCATCAAATTTATTATAAAATAAAATGAGAAAGCCTAATCAAAATAACATGGAGAAACTCAAGTAAAAAGACAAAAATTCTTGATGCAAATTGTCAAATACTAAACTAAACAAAACAACAAACATGCAGAAAAAATGAAAAATCAAAATAAAATAAAACATCAAAACAAAAATAAATAGAAAGCTTCAAACTTCAACATTCGATTCCTCCCCCATACTTGAAATTCACATTGTCCCCAATGTGAAGAAAAGTAAAGATGATGGAGAAGGGAAGAAAAACATACCTTATTGAGCATCGGGTGGTGGTGGTGAAGGAATGTCATACCCAGAATAACTAAAGAACTTACGCAATTCATAGTCCATAGTATATTGTGTGCGCTCCATCCTTTGGTTTATAGCCTCCAAGACGGTAAGTTGACATTGCATACTCCTTTGGTTTGCCAAGATCTCCTCCAAAAGTTGGTGATCATTAAGAGTGGAGCCATTTGCTTCTCCTTGAGTAGAGGATGATGGTGGCAATGCAAGTTGAACCATTGATTGGGCTCTTGGTGGTGGTGGGTCTCTAGGTGGTGGAACATCATCATCGGAGTCTTCATTTGAATTATAAATAGGGTGACGTAACCCCTTCCAACAAGATCATGTGTACGCTGCAACATGGTTAAAATCCGCATCTACAACCTTGCCTCTTACAAAGGCTTGCTTTGTGAAATATGAGTATTTAACAACATAAGAAAAGTTTGAGCAATTAATATGAAACCCCTTAGCAATGCTTGTAACAATATGACCATGTGTTAATGGATGCCCCTTACGTGTAACACACATAAGGAGTTGATTAAAAATTCAATATGTCCAACACACTTGCTTTGATTTATGAACACACCACATTAAAAAGAGCTCTTAAACATTTACTTTATTAGATTCAGTTTTACCAATAATAACACATGCAATGACTTTATGCAACATCCATAATTTCAAATCCTTGATGAACATCACTTTCCCCTTTTTAGGTTCAAAAGGGCTTTCAATATCAGTTAAGAATGTCCAAAAGTCATTAACATTAAAATCATTAGTGATGTCACAAACACCACTTCTTTTAAAACCAAAAACTTTTTGCATAAAATTGTAAGTTAATTGGTAAGGTTGGCCAAGCAATCTAAATTCTAGAATTTGAGAATTTGTAGCATTTATATCAAGTGTACTAAAGAACTCATAGGCAAGATTGCCATAGGAATGCTCTTGCATACTTATAAGCTTTTTCAAACCACAAGAAGTAAGAACTTGATTGAATACTTCCTCCATGCCAACATCACAAATTAAAGAGGAAGGAAAATACATACAAGATACAATTTCTCTATGTTTGACTTTAGAGAATTTGGCTCCTTCTTCATATGAGTGAATGTGGAAGGAGGACTTATACATCAATGCAAGGTCTTCCTCTTGGTGCTCTTCTTAGGCCTTGAAGAAGTTGATCCTTTGGTCTTGCCCATTCTTTCTTGTGTTCAGAGAATAAAGAAGAAAAACAAAAAAAAAAAAATTCTACAACTATGAGTGAATATAGTGTACTGTGTGAATGATGAATGAAGAAATTGATGTTTAAATAGAAGAAAGAATTATTAAATATTAGGATTTGTGTTTTCAAAATCTGAAAAGAAAGAGTAGGGGAATGGTGTTGTAAGGGTGTGATGTGAAAAATCATATATTTTGGGAAGAGGTGATTCTTTTTGGAAAAGATACAACTTTTCATTAATTTGTTTTGGGAAAAGAGTGTTGAATAAGTTAGTTTTTGACCAAAAATAAGAATAAAATAAATTGCAGTTGAATTAGGAATGAAAAGAAAGAAAGAATTGGTGTAAAAATTCAAAAATTCGAGTATTCCAAAATCTGTTAATTATAACAAGTTGGCACCATAGGGCACGACTCGGCACGGATGCATTCTGTCATGAGTTGGCACCTATGGGCACGACTCATTGCAAACTTAGTTTTTAAAAATTTTATTTCTTTTCTTCCTTTTTATATATATACCATGTGTATGTGTTATAAAATCAAAATAAAATTAATATTAGACATCAAAACTTAAACATTATATTAAATAAACATGAAATTTAAAATAAGAAAACATAAAACTTTAAAATAAATAAACATACTATGTAGTAGATGAACATATTATTAAGTAGAGAGGGTTACCAACCTTGATTGATCTAATGGTGCACCAACAAAGTAAGGTTTAAGACGATGGCCATTTACCTTGAAAGATTCGCCTTTGTCATTAGCAATCTCAATAGTTCCATATGGATGGACTTTAATAATTTTAAAAGGTACAGACCATCTTGATTTTAGTTTTCCAGGAAATAGTCTTAACCTTGAATTATAGAGTAAAACAAGCTCACCTTCTTGGAAATCCCTATTAAGAATGTTCTTATCATGCTATAACTTAGTACGATCTTTATATAGCTTTGCATTCTCATATGCATTTAACCTTAGTTCTTCTAGTTCATTGTGTTGCAAAAGTCTTTTCTTACCTACTTTGTCCATATCAAAGTTCAAAGCCCTAGTTGCCCAATACGCTTTATGTTCAAGTCCAACGGGCAAATGACAAGATTTACTATAGACTAATTGATATGGGATAAGGCCAATAGGAGTTTTAAAACCAGTTCTATATGCCCATAAGGCATCATCTAGCTTTAATGCCCGATCTTTCCTAGAAGAAGAAACAGTCTTCTCTAGAATCCACTTAATTTCCCTATTACTTACCTCAACTTGTCCACTTGTTTGTGGATGGTAAGGAGTAGCTATCTTATGAGTAACTCCATACTTTTTAAGCAGACTTTCTATGATATTATTACAAAAATGGGAACCTCCATCACTTATCAAAGCTCTTGGAGTGCTAAACCTAGGAAAGATTACTTTTTTAAGCATTTTCTTGACTACCTTAGAATCATTAGTAATAGTAGGTATTGCTTCAACCCATTTAGACACATAGTCTACCATAACTAAAATGTATTTATAACCTAAAGAACCAGGGAAAGGACCCATAAAGTCCATACCCCATACATTAAAAAGTTCTACCTCAAGAATGCCATTTAAAGGCATCTCATTTTTCCTAGATATATTACCCATTCTTTGACATCTATCATATGTAAGGACAAATTCTCTAGCATCTTTGAATAAAGTAGGCCACCAAAAACCACATTGTAATACCTTAGAAGCTGTTTTTGTTGCACCAAAGTGTCCACCCACATCTAAGGAATGATAATGTTTCAAAACATCTTGAATCTCACCTCGAGGAATGCATCTTCTTATTAGCCCATCTGCACATCTTTTATAAAGTAAAGGTTTTTCCTAATAATAAAATTTAGTATCATGCAAAAATTTCTTTCTTTGCCTATAATCTAAACCATAAGGTAGAATACCGCTTACAAGAAAGTTAGCAATGTTAGCATACCATGGAATTTCTTGCGATACAACATTAAGCAAATGCTCATCGTGGAAGGTCTCATATATTGGTACTCCATCATTAAGCTTCCTCAAACCTTCTTGATCAAGTCTAGAGAGATGGTCCGCCATAAGGTTTTCACTCCCTTTCTTGTCCCTTACTTCCTAATCAAACTCTTGGAGCATAAGAATCCACCTTAGTAGCCTAGGTTTAGCATCCTTTTTACTTAAGAGGTACTTTAGAGCAGCATGGTCAGAATATACAATTACCTTTTGACCTACCAAGTATGCTCTAAATTTATCAAACGCATAAATTATGGCTAGTAGTTCCTTCTTCGTAGTTGTATAGTTGATTTGGGCATCATCAAGTAGCTTACTTGCATAGTAAATTACATAAGGTTTACCTTCCTTCCTTTGCCCAAGGACTGCTCCAACCACGAAATGACTAGCATCGCACATAATTTCAAAAGGTTACTCCTAATTAGGTGGCTGCAGAATCAGTGCGGATGTAAAAGCTTTCTTTAGGATCTCAAAAGCTTCATTACATGTTTCATTGAACTCAAAGGTAGCTTCCTTCGCAAGCAATTTGCACAATGGCTTGGCGATTTTGGAAAAATCCTTGATAAACCGTCTATAGAACCCGACATGTCCTAAGAAACTTCGAATGTCCTTAACACATTTAGGCTGTGGCAAATTTGTGATCACTTCAACCTTGGCTCTATCCACTTCAATACCCCTTTTGGATACTATATGCCCTAGTACTATTCCTTCTTGTGCCATAAAATGACACTTTTCCTAATTAAGTACTAGTCTATGCTCTTTACACCTGTCAAGAACTTTAGAAATATTTTCTAGAAAATTTTCAAAGTTAGTTCCATAAAAACTAAAATCATCCATAAAAACTTCAACGCAGTCATCTATCAAGTCACTAAAGATAGAAAACATGCATCTTTGAAATGTTGCAGGTGCATTGCACAAACCAAATGGCATGCATCTAAATGCAAAAGTACCATAGAGACATATAAAAGTGGTTTTTGATTGGTCTTCGGGGTAGATAGATATTTGATAAAAACCACTAAGACCATCCAAGTAACAAAAATAAGAATAATTTGCCAATTTTTCTAACACTTGGTCAAGAAATGATAGTGGGAAATGACCTTTTTTAGTTGCTTTATTCAACTTTCTATAGTCTATCCACATACGCCATCTAGTGATAATCCTAGTAGAAATTAAATCATTTGATTCATTCTTAATAACAGTCAAGCCAACCTTTTTAGGGACAACTTGGATAGGACTTACCCACTTACTATCACTAATTGAGTATATAATACCATTATCAAGTAATTTTGTGACCTCTTTTCTTACCACTTCTTTAAGAGTTGGATTAAGTCTCATTTGACCTTTAATGGAAGGCTTGGCATTATCTTCTAAGATTATCCTATGCATGCAAATATTAGGGCCAATACCTTTTAGGTCATTCAAAAAGTAACCAATGGAATCTCTTTATTTAAGTAACACATTGCATAAAAGATTTATATTTTCTAAAGACAAAGATGAATTCACAATAAAAGGGAATTTAGATTCAAAATCAAGGAATGCATATTTCAAATTAGATGGTAAAGGCTTGAGTTCTAGATTCATTTCTTTAGGAGAGGAAGAACTTCTATTATCATCTCTCTCTAAAGGTTCAAACCTAGAAGGTCTAAGAGAGTTATGACTTGATATTTGATTTATTTCTTCTTCTTCTTGCCTTTGGTAAAGGTGAATAGGATCTTGACTCATACAATCATATTTAACTTCATCTATACACTCATCAATCAAATCAATAGAATCAATTCTATATACTCCTTCCATAGGAGAGGATTTTATCATTTTAAACATGTCAAACTCCATGAATTCGTTGATTACCTCAAATGTGATTTTACCTTTCTTCATGTCAATGATAGCACCTACCATTACTAAGAACGGTCTTCCAAATAAGATAGGGATCTCAAGGTCTTCCTTCATGTCTAGGACAACAAAATCTGTAGGAACTATAAATTTACCTACTTTTGTTGGTACATTCTCAAGAATGCCAATTGGATAGGTAATAGTCTTGTTAGCCATCAAGAGACACATGTTAGTAGGCTTAAGTTCGCCCAAATTAAGTCTTAAATAGATAGAATAAGGCATTAAACTGACACTAGCACCAATATCACATAGAGCTTTATCAAAATACTTTCCTCTAATCATGCATGGGACGGTGAAACATCTAGGATCTTTTTGCTTAGGAGGGGACTTAGAAAATATGGCCTTTGACTCTTCTACTAAAGATACTAGACCATAGTCTTCTAGTTTGCTTTTATGGGAAACTATGTCTTTTAAAAATTTACCCCAAGCTGGCATATCCCTTATAGCATCTAAGAATGGAATAGTAATAGTAATATCTTTAAGATACTTTAGGAATTTGCCAAATTGCTTATCTAGGTTCCTTCTTATGAACCTTTAAGGAAAGGGCAAGGTCTTAAGGTCTACTTTAGGATGATTGACCCTAAGTGGTATGACACTTTCATTTTTATTATTACCTTTAACCCTACTTCCTTGATTACTTTCTAAGTTTACTTCCTCATCACGGACTATATCATTCTTATTCTCATTAGCAGTATTTTCAATCATCTTATCGCTTCTTAGAGTAATTGTTTGGCAAGTCTCTCTTTGAATAAATTTCGGTTGACTAGGTAACTTACCTACCGGTTTAGGGTTAGAGGAAGAGGCTTATTGGGCAATTTAAGTTTCTAAAATGCTGTTGTGAGTAGCAAGTTGATCAATTTTGGAGTTAAGTTGTTTAAATTGCTCCTCACTTTGTTTATTAATGGATATTTGTATTCCTACAATCTACTCTAGAAGGGTCTCTAAATTAGATTTAGGTGGTGTAGGAGTATAGGGTTGCTTCATAGGAAAACTTGGTGGGTTATTTGGTTTAAGATTTTGGTTAATAGGTGGGTTCAATTGGGAGGATGGGTTAAACCAAGAAAAACCAGGGTGGTTCTTCCATTGAGGATTGTATATGTTTGAGTTCATACTCATTCTTTGGTTATAACCCCCTTGGACATAATTTACCTCCTCATTTGAACTACATTGGGAATAAGGATGAGGACCTCCATATAGTTCATAAACAACATTAGTATTTTCAATAGAATTAATTTGAGTTTTACTTACCATTTTGGTGAGTGCATCTACCTTTGCTGTTAGCAGGTTAATAGTGTCAAGTTCTAAGATCCCTTTTACTTTTGCCATGGTTGTCTCATCTCTCATATATCCTTGGGATGCAAGTTTATCAAGTAAAGTGACAGCCTCTCTTACTGTCTTATCCATCCATTTATCTCCAGATGCAGCATTAACTATGTTGCGATTCTCATTTGTTAATTCGTTATAGAAAATTTGAGGAATCATCCAATCCAGCAATCCATGATGTGGGCATTGGCTTGGGAGTTCCTTAAATTCTTCCCAAGAAGTATAAATCGTCTCATTTGGATTTTGCTTGAAGGTGGTGATCTCATTGCGGAACTTTGCAGTCTTGTGTGGAGGGAAGTACTTTTGTAGGAAGGCTTGCTTCAATTGATCCCAAGTGGTGATTGATTCACTTGGTAAACTTGCCAACCATATTTGAGCTTTCTCTTTGACTGAAAATGGGAAGACCCTCAATCGAATTGCATCAGCCGAGACTCCATTTATTTTGAATGTTGCACATATGTTCAAGAACGTCAAGATGTGTGCATATGGATCCTCCCCTTGCAAACCACCAAACTGATTATTTTGCACCATTTGAATGATGCTAGGTTTGATTTCAAAGTTGTTGTTTGCAATGGAAGGAGCCATTATTCCCCCCATACTATTTGTGATGTCGAGCATGGTAAAGTCGCCTAACATTCATCTTTCTCTGGCCATTATTCTTAAGTTGTGTTGATCTTCTTCTCTTTGTCTTTGATTCCTACGCAAAGCACGAAAAGTTCAATCAATTTCAGGATTAAATAGAAGATCGTTAGAGCTTCTACTTTGTCGCATGTTCAACTAAACTAAAAAAATAAAAAAACTAAAACTAAAAATTAAAATTAAAATCATAAAACAAAAACAAAAACCTAAAATAACTTTTTACTATCCTAAATTAATAAAAATTACAAACAAATTCCCTGGCAACAATGCCAAAAATTTGTTAGGCCTATTATGGGTGACCCAAATCCAAAAGCATTAATATAGGATGAGTCGGGTGTCAAACTCTAGGGAATTTGAGAATTTTGTATTAATTGGATAGTTACTAGGATGGATAGGCAAAGATATTAAATAAGAGATTTGAAACTAACTATATGCTACTATGCTATCTACTATTATGATTTAAGGATGTTGATTAGATTGAATTACAAGTCAGAATTGATTTTAATAAAATGTGTTATATGCATGCAATGATTGAGAGTATGGTCTATAATTCCTAAAAGCAACTCTCGTTGTCAATTAGAAGTGTTTGATCTAGAGTCTATGAGTATTCTCATGTCATTATAGAGATAGAACAGAACCATAAATACTCATGCCAATACTGTAATTCTCCTTAAAGTGGATTTGCTTGTCTCCAAGTGCTTATCCTATTCTCTAAGTAATTTTAATTGTTTTTCCATCAATTTATC
Source organism: Reutealis trisperma (assembly GCA_947687605.1). Taxonomy (NCBI): domain Eukaryota; kingdom Viridiplantae; phylum Streptophyta; class Magnoliopsida; order Malpighiales; family Euphorbiaceae; genus Reutealis; species Reutealis trisperma. Next base: position 193,195 of record CANTUT010000135.1, on the reverse strand, counting down.
CCAACTCTCGTTATGAATAATTTGACTAACATGTTATACATGGTGATCAAGCACATACAACATTAATTAAGCACATAATTAAAACTAAATCATGCAAAGCGTATAAGAAATAGAATGATTAAAACCAATACTTTATTGCAATTCAAATAAACCAAACTAGTGTATATTCATAGTGCAAATGACAAAGTTTAGACAAGAAGACAAGATGAACATCAAGGAACAAAGATAAAAAGACAAGGGAAAGGAAACTTTGATGATGTTTTCTTCAATCCTTGCTCAATAAATTTACTTTGAAGAAGTGTCCTTGAATGCTTGCTTGAATGCCTTGGTAACTCTTCAATCTTGTTCTAACTTTGAACACTTGAATTACACTCTTAATTACTAACTTAATATATGAATAATACTAACATCACATCTATAAAATTCTGTAAAACACTCTTATTTATAGGTTTCTAAGTGTCCTAAGTCATTTCCATTGCAAAAAGGAGCCTTTTATGAAGTGTTTTGATGAAAAGGCACCATAACTACTCGAGATAAGTTGGGATGAGTCAGCACCATGTGGTTCTAGCATGACTCGGCACCATATGGTCTGGCATGACTCGGCACCATAAGGCATGAGTCGGCACCATAACATTCTGTCACGACTCGGCACCTACGGGCATGAGTCGGCACATGCTTGTATTGGCCAATCCTTGCAAAACTTCTTCTTTTCAAGCATAGAACCCTTGAACCTTTGATAGTTACCTAGATTGCTTAAAGAACACTTAAAAATAAGATTAAAAGCACCACTTTAAAGATAAAATACATGCATACAAACATAAAATAATTATTAATTGATTAGTTTAGATATACATATTTGCATCATATCACCAACTCTGGCAGTTAAATCGAGCAAGACCAGTGTCGTTCGACTCCTCACCTTGAGAGCTTTCGATCAGTACCTATCTCATCCCCTGAGGCTCACTAGAAGCGAAGATCAAAGATATGGAAGCCAAACGGTTAAGGGCATTTTTCGATGAGACGGTGGCGTATGGCTACGAGTGGGGTACGTTTCTAAGCTCCTGGTGTCGAGGCAAACCTACTGGTGTGAAGATCGATCCATTCCGCCGTCGGCAACAGCGGCACGTGGCCGACCGATGATGCTCTAGTGATGATGCGTGGCAGCAATGTGTGGGGTCAGTCCAGCAGCTCTGTCTCATCATTTCGGTGTGACTTTCGATGTTCATCTGACTAGAAATTGCGAGGGTAAACCCGAAACTCCTGTATCTCAGTTATTTAATTTAGTTTATGTTAATATATTCTAGTTAGTAAGTATTGGTTGATTATTGATGAGTATGAGTTGGCAAGACCCAAGAGGGGTCACTGGTATTGTATTTGGTTGTATTAACTGTTAAAATTATTTTAGAAGTGTTATGTATTTTGTTGACTTTGGATAATAACCAAATTTAGGAGAGATTCTACCGAAATCCCGACAAGAGTCTCAATGGTCTCTTAGTTATGTTATGATATGTGAGTCGTTCATATTCTGATAATATCTTTTGTGTTCAGTGTCTTTACTTTGGTATCTTTCTGGTTTTAAGAGTCTCACTTCCGAGAGAAGTCAATCAGACGTATCATCAATTAGATGAGTGATACTCCCTAATATGTTATTTTATGTGTATATGCATCTACATTTGTTGTATGTATATATATATATATGTATATTATGCACTATTATTGCATATATGCATGTAACATTTGATTGTGATTGATGAATCGACATTCTATGCTATATAATGATTGTGGTTGACGGATGGGGATCGAAAGGATACAGTATCACCTAGGATCATGAGTATGATTATGAGTATGGTTATGATTGTGATTATGATGGATTGAGAAGATGAACTATGACTGGTGGATGCTGGCTGGGCTTGCTCATCGCCAGAGCCGCTATTAGTCGGGTCAGAGCTGCATAGTGCAGACCAATGACGACCGGGCCTATTGGATATAAGAGATAGATTATTGGATTCAGAGAGCCAGGATAGGGAGATCGGCTCCCCATATTGAGTATTAGTGTGGTACTGTGGACTGTATCCCATCCTTGATTGATAGTGTAATTTGTCTGTCTCTGTGACATGGTGCATAGTATGAACATTAGAAATATGTCCGTAGGACACCAGTTTAATATATTAGTTAGTATCATTCACTAAGTTGGATGCTCATTTTTGTTTAAATTATACTTTTTAGGTCGAGGAATGAGTTTGTGAAGGGATTGTGGTTGAGTAGAACTGTCAAGTGCCCTTCGGTAGTATTTTGTATACAAGTACTGAGTTATATAAATTATATGTATAATTGTATCATAATTCTAGAACTCCACAATGTTACCTCTACTGTTTGTAATTTATATAATTATTAGTCATTGTGTATATTCTGAGTTGAGATATTATTGTTAAGCAGAATCCAATTGTATGATAAATGATATTTATGAGATAATTGAGTTATTAGCCCAGTGTGGCTTTGATTTAAATAAATGTTGGTTTGGATCTGCTTAACACGTGGGCCAATAGCCCTTTATAGTTTTGGTTTCTGTTGTTAAGTTTTTTGTCAGGCTTACTACAGGCACTGGTAGCCACATGCATTTCCCTTGTCCTAGTGCCAGTCATGTGCCCTCGGGTTCAGGACATGACATATAAGATGGATGATCTAGAGAAAAGTTTAATTTTGGCATATAAACTGAAGAAAGAATTCTATGAATACAAAATGAACCCCAAAGATGATGTGAATATGCACATTGGGCATGTACGACAAATGGGTGCCAAATTGAACAAGCAGTTATATAAAAATGGACTTCAAATGCTTTCAACATATTAGATAGGAGTGCGTGTAATAAAATCTATACCTAAAGAATGGAATTCCATAAAACAACATATTCTGACAATTAGAAGGCCTAATACTTTTGTGCATTGTGCTACTGAATTAGAGTTTGCTGCAGAGTGTCGAGTTATGAATGGGTTTAGAAGAATTGTTATCCTATCACAATTTTCAAATCTTCATTGTGCAAGACATGTAGGTTATGGCACGAAACAAAATAGGGATTTTTGGATATGCAAAGTAGGAAAAAAGGTTGTAGATTCTAGTTTTCCATTTGACTTTTGTAATTTATTGATGCTCAACAACAATCCCTACAAATATCATGAGAGACATACGAAGGAGTTACCTCACCAATTTTATATGGAGTGTAATGGGGGAGAAAATTGCAACTACTTTAAAGATTAGGTTTTAAATATATTTTTTTATTGTAAAATGTTAGGTAATACATAAATATAATGATTATGCCGAAAATTATATAAAATGAGATTTACTTTTTATTAATTGTACATTAGGATTTGTTCAATTATTATTTGTTATATTGTTAAATATAAAAATATCTACAAATAATAATAATGAAAATAATTTGATTTTCTTATATTATTATGTGGTTATTGCATATTTAATTATAAACCCTAAGCCAAAATACCTAAATCCTATATCTTAAATCGAACTCTTAAACCATAAACCCTTAAATGGTAATCAAAAATCCTCAACACATATCATTGTGTATAAATGATAGTTGCTTTGGACATTACTATATATAAATTAATTTTTTTTACCTTTCCAATAATTGTAAAATATACTATGCAGTGATATTCGATTCTTATAACAATGAGTCATCCATCTATACCATTTCTACACATTTACTGGGGCGATAATGTTATTTATACTCAAATCGGTGCATGCTATGCAAATGGGTATTCGTAAATGGTTTCTCTTAATGAAGAGTTAAATATGGCAGTGCTACAATATAAAATAAAGACTGCATTGCAACTGAATCGCAATGTAGAAATTACTAAAATCATGTATAGGCTTCTAATATCTGCTTATGGTGCAAGCTTGATATTTTCTACTATGGATATTTGGGGCAATGTTGATGTAGCGAAGATGATAGATATTGCTAGACAATTTTGGTATTTGCAAGTGCTTGAGTTGTTCGCTAAATATAATGAGGGTGAATCTAATATACAAGTATGAAATGAAACATAACCTTTTACTCAGACTAATTTTGAGATCGGTGGGTCAAGTCATTATATAGATAATTATAGTGGAGAGCATGAGGAAAATTTAGTTTCAGGAGATGAAGAGGATGAATGTATTGATATGAATGAAACTATTGTCCAAGATAAAGATTGGAATGAATATATAAAGGAAGATGATGAAGATTATATTGAAGATGAGAATACGTCGGAGGACGATGATGAAACTAGTGATGAGCCAAAAAGTGGCAATGATAAAGATGAAGAAGTTAAATATTCTGATGATAATAATGAAGATGACTGTGATTACTGGATGACTTTGCAAGATTGAGTTGAGAATAGTTTGCAAAGAACATCGCTTGATTATGGGATAATTATTCTAGAATATTCTAATTCAAGTGTTGTTTCAACCACGGTGAATCAATAATAAGAAGATAGTTGTAGTGTTTTATGGGATCCTTCTAAAGAATTTTGTAAGGGCATGGTATTTGAATCTAGGGATGTTATTAAAGCAACAGCGAAAATATATTCCGTGAGGGTGTGATGTCAATTTTGCAATTCAGACACTAAAGAGAATACAATTGTATTAATTTGCAGTAGCCAAAATAATTGTCAATGGAGATTGCGTGCTACTTCAAAAAAGACAAGATTTTTTTGGAAGATCACTAGATATAATGGCCCTCACACATGCAGTGATCCTGCATGAACTCAAGATCACAGAAATTGTGATGCATCTTTGATATTAGCATACATTCAAAGTATGTTGGAACAACAACCTGGTATAAAGGTAAGGGCATTAATGGCAAATTTGCAAGAGCACTTCGGTGTCTAAGCAAGTTATAAGAAAGTGTGGCAAGGCAAGCAGAAAGCAATCACCAATATTTATGGTGACTAGGATGAGTCATACCAAAAATTGGGTATATTCATGCATGCAGCATGCACCATTAATAAGGGTTCAATGTGTGATATTCAATGCACTGATCATTTTATGAATAATCAACTTGTTCCAAGTGTTCAACAATTCAAGAGAATGTTCTGGGCATATAAACCATGCATTGAAGGCTTCAAATTTTGTAAGCCTGTTTTATTTATTGATGGAACATTCTTATATGGTAAATATAAAGGTGTGTTGCTAACTGTTGAAGCTATGGATGGTAATAATGTAATTTTGCCAATTGCTTTCACCTTGGTCAAAAAGGAAAGTAAGGATGATTAGGAATACTTCATGACCAATATGAAGTTATATGTCTATCTTGAAAGGAATGATGTTTGTGTCATTTCAAATAGACACATCAAAATAAAACATGCAATGAGTCATTATCTATGGCTTGATAATCCATAGGTATTGCATATAACACATTGCAAGCAACTACAATACAGCATTCAAGATTCCTCCTATGAAGAAACTGGTAACTAATTCCAATCTGTAGCAATTCATTGATAATTTATCCTATTTGTTATGTGAGAGATTAATGAAGCACTAATTACTTACATTTAACATAGGGCGGGAGCATCAAATACAAAAATTCAGGAGGAATATAAAGAAAATAAATGCAAGGCATGTAGAGACGTATGCTTGGCTAGAAAAGATTCCAAAAAAACAATGGACACTTGCTTATGATGGTGGACATCAACATGATGTCATGACTACTAATTATGCTGAATCGTTGAATTCATCCTTTAAGGAAATCATATCATTGCCTGTTACAACTATGATGCAAAAGATTTTCTTTAAATTAGTCGATAAATTCCAAGAACATAGGTCAAATATTACTGCAAAACTTGGAAAAAATATCGGTTCGCACCTTTTTGCATTGAGACACTAAAACATCGCACTGATAAGGCAAATGGCCATCAAGTTAAAGTGTTTGATAAAGATAAAGGTGTGTTCTCGATAAAGACGGCTAGGAACAATGCACTTAGAAAGGCCGGCCACACTCAAGTAGTCAATATACTAGATTGAACATACACATGTGGAAAGTTCCAACAAAGCAAGATACCATGTTCACACGCCATTGCAGCATGTATTTGTTGTTAATGGGGATTACACGGATTATATTACACCATATTATGCTCTAGAAAATGCACTGCAATGTTGGTTGACTGTATTCATACCTTTAGGTCATGAAGAGCATTGGCCCGAGTACAATTAATTAGCCATGGTGCCAAATCCAAAATGGAAGAGAAAGAAGGACCGACCTAGATCAAAATGAAAGGGAAATGAGATGGATTTCAAAAATTCTAAAGATCCAAAAGGCAATTAATTTTGTAGAAAATGTGGTCAAATTGGTCATAACTATCGTACTTATAGTCGAACTTAAAATTTCATATTCTACATCAATTATAATAGTTGTGATATGTTGTAGTCGATTTTCTTATCATGTAGGTTATTTTTTTTACATACAAGTATTATGTCAAGGTTTTATACTCCAGGTGATATTTTCAGGAGAATAGGACATCATTGGGCACTAGACGATGAATTTTTATATCCCATTGATCCAACTAAACATGACAGTATTGAGGTTTACAATACAATGATGAATGAATGGGTGTTTCAATTAAGATAATCACAAGTTCTTTGTGAAGAAGCTAATGAATTTACATTGCCTGTTCCTCGTTCGATTGCTGTTAACATGGCTCGGACTAATATGTCAGAACTCCATAATGCACTATATTGCATCAGGGAAGAGACTAATCAAATAAAAATTCGATTAAATAGGGAATATTTTAGTCAACGTGAAAAGGAAGCTGTTGAAAATGCAGATGAATCAGAAGTTGTGATGTTTAGAAGACTAAAACATTCATGCAATTGTGTATCCAATATTGAATTATTAGACAATGATGATGATGTATAATAATAAATATTATAATCATAAGATATTTTAATTTACATTTATTTAAAGATAATAGTCTCAGTACATAAAATGACTTTTACTCTTCATCAGACATTTCATAATATGATAAATACATAGGGTTCGTTATAACATTACTAACCTCTGTAGAAGTTAGACTTCTTCCAATGGCAGTTGCCTGATCTTTAGCAAGTTTCAACATGTAATATCTTGATTGTCAAATAAACATTCGATTATTCTCTTCCCTTATACGATTAACAGCAGCCTCATTGTCTGCCATTTTTCTTCATCTGAGCTCCATTTAATGTCACATAACAATGGGAGCTTCTAATGAATGTAATTGTGTAACTAAATTTTCCCCTTCCTAAACTCTGAAATGCCATTGGCGACGCAGACCTGCATAATACTCCTTTGGGTCATAATTTTTCTCATCCTGATAGTCATCAAGAAAATGGGGCAAAACCCAATTTCTTGGTCTTCCATTATTCATAATTTGCACAAACTGCCTTTCAACTAATGGATTGATACAATGCATTTATGTAGGCACTAAAATGGAATCTCTAGGTCCATAAATGTGAGTTGTCAAAAAAATTTGGCCAATGCGTTGTCAATTCGTAAATTTTTTTTCCCCTAAAATGTCACATCTTATAAAGTAATTGAATTTTAACTAATAATATGAGTGATTGTATTGACATACATTTAGAGTAATGTGTTGTCAATTCATCTTTTTTATTTTCTGAGAAGTCACATCTGATATAGCAAATAAATTGTATCTAATAATACTATTGAATATACTAACATATCATTACTTGTGTTATCTATTCTATATTTAAAATTGTCATATATTTAATGAGTTGTGTTATCTTCTTTTTCCGTCAAGTCAAACCAATAGTCATATCATTACAGTTATAATGTTACATTTAATAAAAATAAAAATTTTACAACCTAAATACCAGACACATGAATCATGTATTTTAATTGTTTAAATAATTGTAGATGTCTTCGGGTCAACACCCACGAGAGTACATAGCCCCTGGCCCACATGATACATCACTTCTACACTTACAGCGTCAGCATAGATATGAAGCAATATGGTTTAACTAGGTACAATATAAATTATTTTTTAAAAATATTTCATATGAATTTTATTATTACCATAAATAAAATTACATTATATTGAATCGGGTACAGGATCAAGTACTTAACTGTCGACAAAATAGTAGAACAATGCATGGCGTAGGCACTGATCCTCGCATATTGGACATAGTCAGCTGGCAGACAGGATTGCATGGATTAGTGGCATTAGAATTTTTCAAGTTAGATCATCATCTTATCACTACCTTATTGGAGAGATGGCAATCTGAGACACATACATTTCATCTACCAGATGGAGAGTGCACCATCACATTACAAGATGTTGCTATCCAGACTGGCCTTCCTATAGACGGTCTACCACTCATTGGTCGTACATCGTATGATTGGGTAGATATATGTGAGAGGTTCTTAGGGCTTAGACCTGATCCTGCAGCTCTTCAGGGATCACAGTTGAGAATTAAATGGTTGAATGATAATTTTGCTTTGTTGCCTGATGATGCTGATGATGCCATAATACGTTGTCATGTACGTGCTTTCCTTTTGTATCTCATTTCAAGCACATTGTTCTATGATAAAAGTACTAGTAGAGTATCACTGATTTATTTGCCATATCTCAAGGACATCGAGACAATAAGGCAATATAGTTGGGGAGAAGCATGCTTGGCATTCTTATACAGAGAGCTATGTAGTGCATCTTGTAATTCTTTTGCTGCACATATTAGGGGTGCACTATTTCTCATACAACTGTGGGCATGGAATAGATTGCCATTCTTTGCACCATCAGTAACATTTCCTCAAATAGATGATGCTCCTCTTGGTCGAAGGTACGTGATTACTATTACCGATTATAAATTATTTAATAAAGGTTCATAACATTTAATAAACTTGAATATACAGATGGGTAACACAATGAAACTTTTCAGAAGCACCCTCCCATCAATTAAATGGAATTCGATATAGGCTCGATGTATCACGTGGCGATGAGGTTAGCTGCATTTTTTAAAATGTTTACTAATAATGTGCTGACCTCTTTTATGAATATTCTAATGATCAAATCTTTACTTTTCTATAGTTTATTTGGGAGCCATACACATAGGACATACTTAGGGCACTTCCACCTGCGTGTTTATAAGGGCGTGACATTTGAAGATCTGTTATGCCTCTTATATGCATTCATATAGTTAAGTGGCACCAACCGGATAGAGTTCTTTGACAATTTGGCTTACAACAGCCAATACCAAAAGCGCCACTCCAAACTAAGGCATTGCATTATGTGGTCTAGAAAAATAGCCTTCATATCAATTGGCCTGAGCGACATTTGAGGCTTGTTCAATTGTGGAACAATAGAGCTTGTTATGTTATGGAAGGGCAACCATCAATTGGACCACTCCATTACCATTCAGAGTATCTTGAATGGTATCGGAGGGTAACATGAAGATGCATTTCACATGAGGGTGCTGCAGTCGGAGCATCGATTAGTATTACAATGTCTCAATTAATGAAATAATAATTAACATAAATATTTATTATTAATACTTAGTTATCTTATGTAGACCAATGTGCATGAGCATATAAGGATGACTAATAGTATTTAGGCAGCCCACCAGCTTGCTAGAGGATCCTAAAGGGCCCTTCCTGAGGACAGACGCATATCCACTATGCCACCCCCTCGGCCGGCACCTCCTCTTCGAAGATTTTCACAAGAACTTAGGGTTGAATCTGCCTCAGATGCTCATACAGCACCTAGACGTCAACAATGACGCAGGGAAAATCCAATGCCATCTCATGCTCCAAGTGCTCCTCTTCCACCTCATATATCTTTTCATCATCCCCGTGATCCAAATGCAGCTTCCACATCTGACCCTAATCCTTCTTTCACTGAAGGTCCATTTGCAGCTATGTCATCTCATGCGAATGCGTTTGCCTATCCTCCACAATACATGCACAATCCTTCACCATCGACCTTTCCAAGTTTTTCATCATTCGGAGCTTTTACACCATGGACTAGGCCTTCCATGCCGTCAATGCCACCCATGCAGCCTCCCGATTCCCATTACCCTCAAACACCATCTAGAGCAATGTTACCATCTTTTTACCACTCCATATTTCAAGACTCTAGCTTTTTATCAGGTACTTATTTTTCAGGATCTAGTTCCATGCCACTTACATTTAGTGGCATTGATGTTCTAGATAGTATTTACCATCAAACACTTGATCCTGCTAAAGTGAGTGGCATTGCTGCTGTAGTTGATACTCAAAATTTTGGTGGTGATGATGATGGTGGTGGTGTGGTGCTGATGGTGATGGTGATGATAACAAAGGTCAACTGGTGCAAACACAATATTCTGCTTTCATACAAATGGATACTGTCTAGAGAAATAATCAATAATGGGTCTTCATTCAAATGTTCGAAGAAATAGAAATTGTGGCACCTGAATTTTTCCATTTTAATTAATATATGTAATTAATAATTTCTACTAATTTCTAATATAGACATAGCTAAAATTTAATATTTCTGAATTGCAAATAAATAAAATAAATAAAACACCATAATATTAAAATTACATAATAATTAAAAATATTATATCATTAAATACAATACTATTTAAATTAATTATCACATGCGTCCTATCCGCTAGATGGTCCAGCAGACAGGACCAGTTCGTTGGATCATCCAATAGAACATGCCTGCCAGCCCTGCCCCACTTTTTTTTCCACCTAAATTTAGAATAAATTTTCAAATAAACCTAATTTTGTGAATACTTTCAAAAATACCTAAATTTGTAATTTTTTTTTCTAAAACTACCTAATTTGGTAAATTGCCCTGACTTTTGAACCACCCAAAATAAGTTTGGAGCTGATTATACTTTTTTTTTCCAATTATTTTGGGGCTTAATTTCTGGATTTTTGAAGTTGTTGGCAGTGTATGATCAATGATCAAGGAATTTTAGCTTTCTTTGTTTATTACTGGCGGGCCAAAATTGGTTAAAACGACAGCGAAATTGGCGACGCCCAAAACTCGAAGCACTAGCAAGATCATGATTGAACCCAGGCCCCGCAGGGCTGTACAAAACTTGAATACATTCCAAGCCATAGCAGATCCAGATCTATGCATGCTAAATACAACAAAAGAAGAAATTATAAATCCTAAAGCATTTGTCTTGGAGCTGGAAAATTAGATACCTAAGAAAATAATAGAATTGAAAAAACAAATAAAGCATAAAGCTTAAGAAACAGAAGCTGCTCTGTTTTTGGAAACAACGAAAAAAAAGTTGGGTATGGTTATGCGATTTATTGGGAGTAGTAATTAGTTTGTCTTTATGGAGTAAATTTAGCTTCTATTTTGGTTTTTTTTGGGTGTAATTGTGATTGTTGAAATTTTGTTTGAGTGATTGCTTCTTTAACATTAAAGAATTGGAAAAGAAAGTAAGAGATGGAATCAGTAACAACAACTGGTAGTAGAAGTAGAAATGGCATAAGGAGAAACATGGTGTTTGATATTGAAGTTTATAGACCATCATCCTCATCCTGGAATTGACAAAAGATGATGCTCGTCGGTGATTCGTACTGTACATTCTTACAGGATTGCATATAGTTAGTTGTTTGGGCCCATGGCGTTATTTGAAGGCCACATGTCGACTGTTGTTGGGGAAGAAGATGACAAGGCTGCCGCCAAAGACAATGTGGTAGCAATGGATTATGGAGGAAGTTGAGACGGTGAGTTGGAGAGGAATTGGAGATGCTAGGTTTGGTGGGTTTGGGGTTCAATTGCTTTACTAAGTGGGCTTACGTGGTTGTTGTTGGTGACTTTAAAGGGGTGAGTTGGTAGTCCACTGTTACTTTTTCTGACGGAAATAGTTAAAAAGTATTTTAAAGTGAATGTTAAGTAAAATTGGAGAATTTTTAAGTGGCTGTTTACCAATATATGCATTAATTAATAATTCGAGCACCATAGGAAAAATTAACTCAAAAAATTTGTTGTTCTTTCGTTATCATTGAAGAAGAAGCAAAAGAAGTTGACAAATTTCTTGAAACTTTGAAAACTCTTAAGAAAGAGAGTTACTTTCTTGGAGGAGATTAAGATTTATTTGAAGTCCATAAAATAAAAAAATTTTAAAAAAAAAAAAAAGCATGAATTTAAAAAAAAAAAAAATCATAAAAGTGCACCAGAAAAATTGAATTAAAATTTTGGAAAGAAGTGCTCCGGGAAATCAAGAAATTGGAGAGAGGTGCTCCAAGAAATCAGAAAATCAAGAAATTAAGAAGTTAATTTTTCATACATAAAAGTTAATTTTGCAAGTTGGACAGATAGTGCTCCAAGATCAACTTTAAGAACATCCAATATGTAAGTATTTAGCAAAAGCACCAAGAAAAAGTGTTGAAGTTGCTGCTATTGCAGAATACTTCACCTAAGTTTTTGTTAATGTATTTTGTATTAGCTTAGATTCGGTAATTTTTTAGTTAGTTGTTATAGCTATTGCACAATATTCAGAGTTGTTGAGTCAATTTAGAGTCTAATCAAATTGGAAATTTCAAATGCTAATGGGAAGAGATGTGCAAGCCTTATATAAAGGCAAACGATGCTCTGTTTTAATAAGTGAGAAAACATGAAATTTTCAGCAAATATATTTTCATGTTTCGTTAGTTTTCTCCTGAATTTTCACCTCTAAAACAAACAATTGAGACTGCTATTGAAGAAAAAGGATGTTATGACTGCCATTTTGGCGCAAGGACCTACTTGGCCAATTGTTTCCTATAGAACTCAAATCCCCTTTTATTTCTTATCAAATATCTTTCTTGTGTTTGCCCATAAACAGTAATAAATTCAACCACCACAAAAAATTAAATAATAAATTTGAGAGCCAATATTTTTATAATCGGATAGAAAATTAAATCGGTCCTTGATTGATTCCTAGTCCGACCGATCTGACTGGTCTGACGTGCTTTTTATAGTGATTTTCACCTATCTTTTTAATAGCCAAACAAACAAAACTCAACAATTTTTAACTCAGCCCATCGTCCAATTTTTTCCCTTGCCCTCAAGTCTCTCTTGCATTTAGTTCTCTTCTCCTTCTTTCTTTTAGATTAGACGTGTTCCACAAATAACCAAATTTTTTTGAAATCCTTCATTTTTTTTAAATTTAACAAAATCGATTTTTACCATTTTCCAGTTTCTCTGGTTCCGACCAGATTTTCCCCGTTCGATTATATTCCAATTTTAATTACTTTCTGGACCAAATTGATGGCCAGTTCCGATCCAACTGATTGATCGTTCCAGTTTTAACAACAGTATTGATAACTGCTCCATCGAGAAAGGATAAATGGAAAAGGAAAAAATAGAACAAATAATATTCTGGCAGTGAGATTTGGTCGCCCACTCCATTCTAAGATTTGAAATCATCAGCAAACATTCACAAATAACTGACTTGTAATTCCACTAGAGCAAAGCAATTAGGCACTAAACATCTTATGCATATATATAGCTATCATTTAAGACAATCTAGGGTATGCAATTCAAGTGCCAAGACCTCAAAAGCTCCAACCATGCTTAAATAGCATCTGCTCTTGATTAAACAAATATGATACCAAGAAGCCGAAAAACCCTTTTATCACCAGAACGGAAAAAAAAAAAAAAAAAAAAAAAAAAAAAAAAGACAGATGAGAAAAGGGTTATCAATGAGTGTTTTTCGATAACATCAGTGTGCAAAACAAAGAGGTTAACCCCCTCCCCCAAGCTTTGTATAATTTGGCTGTTACTGCCTTCCCTTCTTTGTGCTGCAAGAAGGGCATTTATACTGCTTGATCATTTCTGCCTTAGCTGGTGTTATCTTCACACATTTACCATGATACCACCGTTCACATACATCACAACCGATCCAAAATTCATCAGCACTGTAAGTCCCACCACAGCTCCCACAAAGGGTCTCACCATGCTCATCTTCATCTTCTGCATAACTTTCATCAAGTAACTTGGTATTTCTTACTTGTCCATCAATTGATCTCTGCAGTGAAAAGATAAGTTGTGCATCCAAAGTTAAGTGTAAATAAGATTGCATTGCTTAGTTATGTCGGAGGTACCAAAGACTTTTCACCTTTGCACTGTTCTTCAATTTGCTTCCACTGTCCATGCTCGGTTTGTCTTTTACTGGCTTCCTTCCAGTAACAACTTCAAAGAGGGTGGGGAGGTCATTTATCAGGCTAAACAGTCTCTTCCTGTTGAGTGAAAAGCATAATGCCTCTAAATTATGGGCCAATGTATATTGCATTAAAAACAATAACATGAATGCATGTGGAGAGGAAATATATAGCCACATAAGACACCTCAAAATATGTTAGTGGTGACCTCACCATCCTACTGATATTAACACAAAAATTTTGACTTATGGGGGGTGATAGCAAATGAAAAGGAAAAGGTAACCATTGAAAAAAAAAAATGTACTCAACCTTGTGAAGAACATAATGTTCTATAAAGGGAAAACTTACAACTATAAATGATCACCAAGGTAAGGAAAAATGATAAGATGGATGCACATTAGACAGCCCCAAAGGGGGGGAAAAAGCAGTTTCTTTTGTAACAACTAACAAATTCTCAAGTTCTGTTGAAGTTCACTTTGAACTATGTGCTTGTGATGGTATTACATCTTAGGTAGGTTGAACCTGAGACAATCAGACAATAGCATCTCAGCCTGAGAAATGGCTAAACTTAGTCTATAATAATGTTCACACAGGCATGGATTAATCACAAATCATGAAAAAAGAACGGCAAGGGTTGAATTGGATTACCTGGTAGATCTGGTGTACACCTAGTTACACAGATATTCATGCAATATAGAAAGCATGAGAAGATAAGATAAAACCAATCCAAAAGCCCAAAGCAAGATACCTAATCCAAAAGCCCAAAGCGAGATTTATTTAAGATGAACTATGAGATAATCAAGGATCGGTTTGGGAAGAGAACTTTGGGATAAGTACACATGGGTTTTTGTCAGTAAAATGGATTGCTATTTCTAAGTTTTCACTTTTCACAGATTTTATACTGATTAAAAGCATCAAAATGTCCTGTTTCCGAGTACCCTTAGCCAGCACAAATATTTTAAGGTAAGGAGAAGAATAGCAACCTGTATAGGACGACTAAAGTTATTGTTTGCAGTTGTCTTTTGAGTTATATAGGAGGATTCATTATCCTCCCTGTTGTATGCTCATTCCTTTCTTTCTCAAAAAGTTTCTTTTACAAAAAATAAAAATAAAATAAAAATAAAAATAAAATCACTTATGTACAACCTTTGCTTATCCTCTAGAATTGGAGACATGATGAATCCAACTATAAGCCCTCTTAGATGCAGCAAGAATTTATTTGAAATGAGAGCATTCCTTATCAAATTTTGCAATAAAATGAACATTCTTTTTTGAGAATACATTTGATACAAGATCTAGGAGAACTAAAAGTACATGAGATGATCCATAGGCACTGCACGTGTGCTTTACACATTAACTAGGTTGCCAACTCCAATCCAAGTAATAAAGACATGAAGCAGCATACTCCATTGTTTTCTTGTCAAATAACTAAGATCAAGATGGTACTATGGATATTATCAAGATCAAGTTTGGTATGGATGTTATCTATAGATATGACAAAAAATGGGTAGCAGCTTTCTAATATGATAGCTGAGTAAGCATACGGTAGAATTAAAACTAAAAATTGCCAGAGTCATGTATGACATCACATCAACAGTCCCCTGACAGAACAATGTCAGCAGAACAGAAATACGAGATAAAGCCTAAGTAAAATATGATAGGAGTATGACCATGGAAGTGTTGAATTGGAAAAGATTACAACCAACCTACATCCCCGATCAAATTCACAAAAACTCAGGGTTTACTATAGAAACTAATTTCCCACAACTAAAGTATTTATGCCATGGATTTGACAACAAAGTTAAGCAACTAAAACAATGGAGCAACTCTCCATTAGAGATAAAGAAAGAAATTAAGCAATTAAACAACGGGAGACATAATTCGTGTAAATAAGTAAAATTTATAGAATAAACGTATGAAGTTTTGTATCGGCTAATTGTATTATAACAACATGACATGACACATTCTGTAATACTCTCACTCAGCATCTAACTAGAGTCTATGAAATCAGCCCAAAGCAGCAAGAGCAAGTTCAGTTTTTCAACACACAAAAGCCAATTTCAACCCACGTACTCATGTTTTCTTACCTCAACAACTCTAGAAGAAAACTTTAGTAACTGCCACCTAATATGGGCATGCCATTCAAGAAGCAATAAAGTCTAATAATAAGCAATGTCAAACCATTCAGCCCAAAGTCTCTTTGGTCAAATAAGGAACTAGTAACAACATCAGAAGGAACTAGATTTTGCCACATATATATATAGCAGATATCAATTTAATTGCTAGATGCTGAAAGCACTCAGGCAAAAACAAGCCACGGTTTCTCTACTTTTGTTGATTCTCAAAAAGAGGAAGAGAGAGAGAGAGAGAGAGAGAGGGGATGATGGAGTTTTTTTTTTTTTTTTTTTTTTCTTTCTTTTTTTTTTCTTCTTATTATTTTTTTGTCTGTAAGTTCTTCTAGTTCTCCCTCTTGTATGTTGAATTGTATGAAAAACACAAATTTTAGTACCATTAGGTTGCGTTTGGTTGGCACCTAGGAATTGAACAGAATAGCACTAAAATACCTATTATAACGTTTGGCAAGTTTTTAGTACCACAAAGACTGGGCAAAAACTGAATTTTGTTTAGTGCCACCACTCAATTTGAGTCATCCACATATAGGGATAACAAGCTTGTCCCTCTTTGAATATTGAAATTTAACACTCTATTTCCAAAACCATCCTCACATAAATACAAGCTCACATAAATACAAACTTATTTTTTTAGTTTTATTTCCTTTTTAATATTTTTTATAAAATTTTTTTTTATTATAATTATGTAGAATGAATAATTTATTTTCTTCTAGATAACTTCTTGTAATGCTCAGCTATTAAATATAAAACGAAAATAATTTTTTAATAGGCTTGCAAAATTCATTTTTTTAAAATATCTTAAACCAAATGATAGAATAAATATTTATATTTCATTTTTAATTTTTTTATTTAATAAGTATTAATCAATTTTTTGTTTTTATATTTTATTTCTAATTTCTTATAATTATTTATATTTTATTTAAAAATATTATGTTTGCTAATAAATATTTGATATTTTTATAATTTAATGTGTTTATTCATTAAATAGTATATATAAATATTTAATACAATAAAATATTTTGATTTTTAGCATTTTTAAATATTTATTAGACTGATTTTTTATTAAAAATTTAAATAGGCTTTATAATCATCTTTATAACATGTCCAGCCCATAGTTACCTAATTCGCTCCCACCCCCCTCGTACCGCGATCTAGTACTCACGATCCGAATCGCAGTTCTTTTACGCTCCAAATCGCCTTGGTACGCGATCTGGATCTCTAAAAATAGAGATCCACTATGCAGAAAATTTTAAAAGAACAAAGGAGGAGGAAGAAGAAAAAGAAAAAGAATAAGACGAAAAGAATTGAAAGAGATGGAAGCTAGCTGTATTTTTCTTTTAACGAGAAAATTAAAAAATCCAAATGAAAGCCAACTGTATATTATTAAATAGCAGTAGTAAATTAAATGTAACTAATTAAAATTACCACTATTTTCAAGAAAATATTATACTATTAATATCATAAAATTAAATAATTGTGGAAATAAAATATAATTATTTATTTAAAATAGATATATAATTTTTTTATTTAAAATAGACATTTAAGATAATATTAACTTCTGACAAAATCAAACTAAAGAAAAATTATTAATTTTTTACTAAACGATCCGAATATAAAATCTTAACGTACCACGTTCCAAAAAAGCGAACCAATTAAGCCTACTCCTAAAATACCATGTATATAGCCAAGGGGCATACCAAGTACCCGTACCCGTACCCGTACCATGATCCGTTACGTACCACGTACCAGGTAACTATTCCAAGAAAATAGAAAAATGGAATTTGGTGTTTAGTTATCAAAATTTAAGGAAAATTTGAAAACCATTTTCCAAATTTTCCAAAATTACATTATATTATGGAAAACTATTTTAAGATGTTTTCTATTCTCCTTTAAAATAAAGAGTTATGGAAAATAATAATTATTTATTTAATACAAAAAAAAGAATCTTAGAAAATAAAAATAAAAATGGAAGTGGAGAAATAGAGGAAGTTTTAGATGGAAAGGAATGTTAATATATTTTCTTTTTCTTTTTTTTTTTTTTAATTTTCAATTTGGAAAATGGAAATATAGAAAATTGGGAAATGAAAAAGAAAACTAAAAAAGAAAAATAGGAAATATTTTCCATAAATAAACAAGGCCTAAGTGTTATCAAGCTCCAAAAACATGAAGGTTTAATTTTCTTGATTTTCTTAAATTTCCCTGCATATCATGCTTTACACTGCTGCATTTACTCGACACCTTTCCTAATGAATTCTTTCATCATTGCATTTCTCATTTTAAATGTCATTTCAAAGGAGGAAAAACATCATATTGTAAGTATCAAGTATGAAGCTTATGAAGATTCCAAGAAGAGTAGAACTCTGCACAACATTGCAATAAAAGGTTGGAACTATAGCCTAATAGGCAAACCTAGATCAGGCAGTGACCCAACAATTGTTTAGCATGGTAGATAAATCAACATTTTCAAACAAGTGCAAATACCTTTCATTACGATTAAGCCGAGCACCAAAGTAGAATGCTACAGAAAGCAACCAACAGTCGCTATGAACTGCAACAAGTGAAAGCCAATCTTTACGATGCATCCCATCTCTAGCAAAATTGATGCCCAGTGCCGGCTCTGGAAGCTCAGGAGGAACTTCCTCTGCTGGCAAAGTCACCTCCCACGACTCATTTGGATGCCCATATAAGCACAAATTCTCCTTTTCTGTTACAGAGGGGAAATTTAGGATTTTTGATAGATAAGTAAAACAAACAAAGAGGAATTCTTCTAAATAATAAGAATTAAAAGTAAAAGAAGATCATATTGAGCAGCAACTTCCCCTGCTTTAGAGGCATTGGGACATGCTATTACCTACGTATGGTAATAAGTGTCATGCCAGAGTCTGTCGCTGTCCGGGTGGGCTCAAGCTCAGCTGACGAGGACTCTTTCCCAAGCTTTCAGGCATGTGCTTCACCCTTTTTCAGACGACAGCATAGTCTAGCGGGACTCCATCCCTAATATACTTAATATATAGTTCTTTCTGGGAAAATGACTTACTAATCATGCCATGGATTCTGACTTGACTACTGTACGTAAAGACTGGACCGATCCCAAGAACAAGGGCAAGGAACGGTACTCCTTACTCCATTTCCTCTAAAGGTTTTCTTTTTCTTTTTATTTTTGGTAAATTACAAAATTTAATAGCCACGTGACTTCATCCAGATGCATGCAACATTTTGAATATACCAAAACACAAAAAGCAACCAAAAAATAAAATAAAATCTATTCGTTCAGTCGATTTTCTCAGCAACCAAACACCAAATGTACAGCTATAACTATTTTTTTTTTTTTCAAAAAAGGAAATGCTAGAAACTAACCTGGATCACACTGAGTGAAGAATTCATCCACATCTGATAATACAATTAAAAAATAAAAAAAAAATCAGATTAACCAAAACGAAAATAAGCATAGATAGAAAGAGAGAAAATTAGGATTTTGGGATACCGTAAGTGAGAGCGCGAACAAGACCGGAACGGCGAGCAGTATAGTCTTTAAAGATCTCTTCTACAGTGCGAGGACTCGAAGAAATTGAAGCCATTTACATATGCATACAAATATTTATATTTTATGAAAAATTAGTGAAAATCGGAAGATCAAAGAAATTAATTTAGGTTTTCTTTCTTTTTCTTTTTTTTTTTTTTTTTTTTTTTCAGTAGAGAACTACAGAGAAATTAAGCTATGGAGATTATTAACACAAGACTCGGCCGATAAGAGAGGGTGAGAGAGAAGCGAAACGGTGAAAATGAAGTTAAAAGAGGTTAGTGCTGTGTCGGGGACAAGCTTTGGCTGGTGAGAAGAGCCTTTTAGAAAATTCAGAATTGGGTATTGGTGGGCTGAAATTTGGGTTTGGTTTGGGCCTCTCTATTCTTATTAATTATATTATAAGTCTTCAGTTAAATTTATTTAATTTTTAAAAATATTTGACATATATGCATTATTTATTGTTATCATTATTTTATTAAATTTTAACATTATCTATTGATCATTTTAAATATTAATACAAAAGAAAATATATGTGTTACGTATATTATATACGAATCAGTTGAAAAATAATAAAAAAATCAATGGTAATAGAATAGAAAAGGAACTCTCATAAACAGTTCAATTGCGATCAATTTTTGAACGTGTAAAATTATGGTAGTTCCCTTTAATTTCTTCTATTAATTAGTAAAAGTGACGTCGTTTGATCGGTTAAATGAGTTCTTGGCAAAAAAAAAAAAAAAGGGTTAAATAAGTCTTTTTATATTCGGGAAATTAAATCATCTACCTTTTTTTTTTATTTCATTTACTTTTATTCCTATTTTTTGAAATTTGACTTTTTTTGCCAATTTATATTTTTTTAATACATTTTTTATATTATTTCTTTAAAAAAAAAAATGTTTTTGTTACTTACTTTTGTGCCTTATTTGTCAAAAGCTCTAACTTCCAACTTATTTTACTCTTTCTTTTTCTTTTTTTATCTCTATTTTGAATTTTTATAGTTCTTGCCTTTTTATTTTCCTCTTTTTTTTCATCGATTTTTTATTAATTAATTACTCGAAGAAAACATATCAATTATAATGGGTTTAGTTTGAATAAAATCGCAAGCTTGAATTTTGCAAATAGTTTAATTTGCTAGGGAAAATAGGTTATCTACATTGTAATGGGTTTAATTCGCAAGCTATGACTAGAGTTTATTCACGTGGTACAATGTGGCCTTTTGTATGGAAATTAAGTAACATCTAAACTGTGTGACAATCTAAGATTTAATAATATGTGCGTGATTTTTTGTATCCACATATATATATGGAGAGGGTAAAAGATTAAAATAATTGAAGTAAATTTTGGTTCTTTAAAATACAATAAAATTACTTCTAAATAAGTAATTTTGGATAGATAGATTAAGAAAAGTATCTGAAAATTTCTGTTTCAATATATTTATTTATTTTTAGTAGTGTTTAAAATTACTTTTAAAATAAAAGTATTTAATAAAACTAAAAATTTATTGGTACTTTTCAATTCACGAGAATGAATTTAGATTCACTAAACCAAAGTTTATTGGTGCTTTTTGATTCCTTAAATACTAAAAATTAGATGGCATTAACTTTCTTATTAATTGAATTTTCTTTTACTTTTTTTTTTATTTTTAGCATACCCGTAGTTTATATATTTGGTTTATTTTATTTATATATTCAGTTGGTGTTTGAGTTGAAAAAAAAAAGATTTTAAAATCTAAATAGGCAAATATGAGTAAGAATAACATTATTAAAGAAAAATGTTGAGGGCGTTAAATATCCATGAAGAGAAAAATATCTATTTCTTGTATATATTTAAAATATACCTAAAATATACTTGTTATACACTTGAAATAAATCAGAAATATACTTCAAATATACTCATTATATATTATTTATTGTAAATCTTGAAAATTGTTTATTATTTTTTTAGTATAATTTTTTTTATCTAATATATACTTAATGTATTCCTTTTATATACTTATAATATATTCATGTAATATTCAATAAACAAAAATTTTTGAAAATATATATCAAACCAAAAGTGCCAATAAATTATAGGAATAAACTTTTGTAATTTAAACATTGTTTTATTGAATTTGTTTATATTTTAATTGTAATTTTGATGATGATTCTCACTATAAAAAAAATTTAAAAAAAAGAATATTAATTATGTTTCTTCAAAGAGGAAAAAAGTTAAAAGCTGTTAAGTCTTTTAAAGAAGATGAAAGCATATAATTATAGTATACACTTAAGATATACCTAAAATGTATTCATTATATACTTAAAATATACCTAAAATATACTCGTTATATACTATTTACTATAAATTCTGAATTTTGTTTATTATTTTTTATATCATAATTTTTAGTCCACACAATAAAGTGATTTTTTTTTATTTTGAGAATATGTTTGATCTATTTTGTTTTTATTTTTGTTTGATTTTTTTCACATTAAAATAATTAGAAATTATGTTAATTGAAAATTATCTAATTAATTACCACATGTCAAAGATTCAATCTTTGAAAAATATCCATTTGAATATGTGTTGATTGGACATAACTCTAGTTACACATGTTAATTTGCACATAAGAATAATTGAAAATTATGTTAATTAAAAATTATATAATTAATGACCACATGTCAAAGATTCAAGTTTTAAAAAATACCCATTTGGACATGTGTCAATTGGTGGCATAACTCTAATTACATATGTTACTAATTATCTAGTTAATTACCACATATCAAATATTCAAGTTTTAAAAAATACTCATTTGGACATGTGTCTATTGGGTATAACTCTAGTCATACATGTTACATATTCTTTGTATTGCTTAATTAATATGGATTTTACAGCACTAGCATTTTATGTTTATTAGGTTGTGTTTTGATTAATCAGAGGGTGATTTGTTATTAATTACATGTTGATTGCAGGTTGATTGTATTGTTTTTGCATATTTTAGCATTAGTATTGCTAAAACACTTGTTTTTTTTTTTAATTATTAATTGGAGGTTGATTTGTGATTGATTTAATTCATCAATTAGAAAGGGAGGATGTACTTATTACATAAGTTTAATATGGAGAACTAACTAAATAATTTTTTAAACTAAGTTATTATCTTTGTTTTACTAATGGAAATGATATCTATAAATTGTAATAAATGGAAATTTGTCTAAAAAAAGGTAATAAAGGCTGACCAATAGATTTTCCAAATCTTAAAAGTGTTTTAATACCTCTTGTTGGTCAGATTGCCATACAAAATACTCAATAATCAATATTTAACCCAAAATGAAAAACCAAATATGTAACAAATCCAAACACACTGACATACCTGCCATGTGTCAATTATTATTTCTTGCAAGATTTATAATAAATACATGTTCACACGTGCCTATCTACAATCTCAATATAAGACCAAAATATCCTACCTCCATAACATAAAATGAAAAAGTAACCAAACCTCAGCTGTAGAACTACGCTCACTAGTATTATCATCAATTAAAATGAGGCTTTGGAAAGTAATAGAGAAATGAAGACTATTCTCATCTTCATCTTCACTGGATTGTGTTGTTCTTCATATTATTTTTACATTTTAACTTCAAATACTTTTGTTATCAATTATACTTGTAGCCAAGTAAGCTCTTCCATTTGATTTTATCTTAGATTTGAGTTTCTTAGGTGACCAATTGTTCAAATTTCTTTTTCTTTTTCTTTTTTTTTTTATAACCTCTAAAACAATTAACTAATTGGGTTTTTATCGATTGTGCTCAATAATCTTCAAAAAACTACAAATCTTTGATTTTGTTTATTTTTTTGTTTTCACTTACTGTCTAAAGCTTTGCTCAAACTTTTTAGATTTAAATTTTCAAAAGCTAATGATTTTTTTTATGGAATTTAGTAGAGTTTTGGGTTTATATATAGTAGAGTGTAAGAAAATAAGAAAAAGAATGCTAACATACAAAAGTAAGGATTAGAAAGTGAGCATTTATTTGTAAACTGTATCCTCTTTTTAGGCATTTCTGTAGAACTTCCTATCTTTGCTTTGAGCCCACTAGTAGAGCTGCTTATTATAAGAGATTTTTACACAAATAGTCTAAAAACTAAAAAAAATAAACTTTTTTATCTTTTATTTTTTTATTTTGCAAAAATGTTTTAAACTTCTCTTTTCATTCACAAATTTAGCCTCTCTTTTTCTTTTTACCTATCAAAGTCTGATTTTTTTCTCTTTGCTATTATATATTGGTTTCACTTCCAATTAAAATTAAAAAATTAATTTAATCATATTAAATTTGATTTATAAAAATTTAAAATAAATTAACTATTAACCCTTTTTTAATATTGAAAACTATATAGTTTATCTAAATTTATGTATTAGATTTTTTCATAAATTTGTGCAGTATCATTTGATACATGTAAAAATTAAATTTATATTTATAAAATTAAATAATTTTAAAATTACATTTTACTTGAGATTTTAAAAAATTTTCAAAATAAGCAAATAAAAAGTCATGGCAAACGGTATATATTAAACAAAAAAAAAGTATACTTCTCTCACATAACAATATATATTACTATAAAATTCATTATTTTTTTAGTATATAATTAGTATCTAATAATATTTATATATGGCTTAAATTTACAAAAATAGTTCATGAATCAAAACAAATAATTTATAGCATATGTTACAAATTAGAAATACTAATATCTTATATAAAAAAAAGAAACAAATAACAGCAAATAATATATATTACTATAAAATTCAGTATTCTTTTAGTATATGATCAGTATCTAATAATATTTATACATGACTTAAATTTATAAAAATAGCTCATCAATCAAAGCAAACAATTTGTAACATATGACATACATTACAAACACTAATCTCTTAAAAAAAAGAAGAAGAAGAAGGAACAAATCATAGTAAATATTATACATTATTATAAAATTCAATATTCTTTTCATGTATAATAAGTATCTAACAATGTTTATACATGTCATTAATTTAATAAAACTAGTTTTTTCAATCAAAACGCTATCAATGGACTTGCATTTGTGTCATATGGAAACATATACCCATTTGCTAGTACATTTCTTATATATATTCAATACAAAGAAACATAAAAGAAAAAAAATAATTCTTCTGATAATATCAACATACTAAATTCACAAATTATTCTAATAACTACAAAACTTTCTTTCTTTTCTCCCCGTTCACATTCTTCTTCTTCCCCTTCACATTCATTCTTCATCAACTTGCTAGGAAACTCAGACTCACTTTTAACATTTAAGCATATTTTTTTTCTTATAGCATACTATTTTTGCTTACTAATAATTAAAATATAATAAAATCTAAATTAATTTTTGGCATCATCCCATTTAGAAAAATGAACACAATATAAAAGATGGTTAAAGTAACCCATATTCCAACAAAACCACTAGTTTTGGAGAGAACAAGAATTTAATGCTTGCAATAGCTATCAAAACCTGAAAATTTCATTAGAAAATGAAATTAATAATTAGAAAATAATTATTAATAAAAAACTAATAGATTTATATAAATAAAACTGTAATAAATTGTGGGTTTTATTTATATTACTAACCATAAAATATGCAGAATATGCAAATTTTGATGCTATAAAGTTCACACCATAAAAAATAAATACTATTGAATTTATAGATTATGTAGCAACAAACTGATGAATAGATAATAAAAAAAATTCAGCTCAAGTTATTGATATCTCAAAGAAAATAGATAAATAATTAATTTAATATTAATGAGAAATATTTACTAGAATTATTAATAGAAGAAATTATACACACACACACACACTAGAATTATTAAATATATAATATCAAATATATATAGTAGAAGATTTTTTTTTTAGGGAGCTCTTGTCTAATTGGATCTCAATATACATTATTTATTTATTTTATTCGAAATGAAATTTAATGATTAATATTATATTAGTATTTGATATTGTAAAGAAAATTATTAAAATACAAAAATCATTATAAAAAGTAATCAAATGTTAAATAGTGATAAAACAGATATTGCATGAATCATATAAGGATTTTTAACAAAAAGTAAAGGTTAAAAAATAAATCAATCAACCTAAAAATGTAAAAAAACAAAAGTGGGGACATAATTGTAAAAAAAAAAAAAAAAAAAAAAAAAGGCATGAGGTATAATTTCCTCCATGTATACTTGTGCCCTTCAATTTCTTCACTTAGTTATTTAAAGTGGCATCGTTTAAGAGATTAGATTAGCCTTTTAATATTTTTTTTCTTAGGCTCACTCACAGATTTATTAGTTTGGATTTACAACCATATCTTTTACTCATCAGGTAGCCCATTAAGAAAATGACATTGTTTAAGGTTAACTTGTAGTTTTCATGCTAAGAGACCATGTGCTTTTATCATCTACCTCTCTATCTTTTCAATTTCTCAATAAAAAGTGATGTAATTTTTAAGGGGGATAGACTTTTTGATTCATGATCGATCCACGTCACATAGCTTTTAGTGGATGTTGTATTTTTACCGTCTTGCTCCTTTATCTTATCCTTTACTAATTAAAACTAATGCCATTTAAGAGGGGTATACAATCTTTTAAATTCGTAGTGGGCCCATATTACACAACGATAAATGGATGTTGTGCTTTTATTGGTGTGTTCGATGTTTATCAATTAAGTCACCAGGAAAATGACACCATTTAAGGTTATATTTATCTTTTCACTCCCAAACTACTAGTGTGCCCTCCTATTCATTTGACACCCACCTTAAACAATGTCATTCACCTTTGCCCCTTGCATCATTTTTTATTAGTTTTATTTTTTACTTCATTTGATTGACCTTTCTCATTTTCCTAATTCTGTAGCCCTAAGTGATCTAATATCTTTTTCTTCTTCTTTCTTTTTTGCTATCCATAGCCACTGCATGCTTACATGTTACTTGTGTTTAGTTATCTTCCTTTTTTTTTTTTATTTATTTTTGGTTGATCTGTATGCGTCATCTTTGTTTTCTCCCCCATACCTGAACCCTATCTCATATTCTCTCTCTTTGTGCTTCTCACTTTTCTACCATTAATGAGTATTGCATAGATGCATCTTAATGTGTCTTTTATTTTGCTTTTTTTGTTATTCTCTTTTGTGTTTGTTTTTGCTAATTTGCTTATGTTGTCCTCATCTTTGTTCATAAACCCTAATGTTTATCGTCTTTCTTCATACTTCTCTTTTTTCTTCCATTCACACTCACCATATAGTTATATGTTGTTTTTTTAATTCCTAGTTTTTGCTCTCTTACATGGCTGATCCATTTGAGACTTATGTCTTTGGATTAGTGTAGGGGCTTGATCTGAATCGATATTCAATGTGGAGATTATGTGATCCTATTGATGATTTAAAAGTGGCATCTCTTTATGTCATTTATCTATGCTTCTTAGTTGTGATTATTACTGTGAATGGTATCTTCTCTTTTTTGTTGATAGAACTTAAGCTTTGAGTATAACAATGCCTGTATTAGTGATTTATGATTAATTTATCGAATTTCTTTTAATTTCTTTGCATGTTGTATTTTTTGTTATTTATTTTTGTTTTTAAATTTTTTCCTCTCGTTTGTTTTGTTTACATATCTGAGTGATTTATGATTAATTTATCAAATTTCTTTTGATTTCTTTGCATGTTGTGATATTTATTTTTATTATTTTTATGTTTTTTTTATTTTTCTTCATTTGTTTTGCAGATCTGAGATCTTCTATTCTTAGTTTTTGTCATTTATTCAAGCTTTTTCTTCATGTTGTGATAGCTTTTCTCTTTTGCATTTTGCTCTCTATAATTGTATCTACAATACATTTTTTTGTGCATTGAGTTTTGTGGTTTGATTTACATTTTATTAATATAATTTTGTTTGGATGGCTCTAGATGATTGATTAGTTTTTTGTATGGTTTTTTTTTCTTCATTTATTGTCTATGGATTTAATCATCTTATAATTTTCCTTTATTCTACATGGAACATTTTGTTGTTTAGAATATTTTCCTTTTTTTTTTTTTTGGTCTTTTAGATTTTGGTTTTGCTATTAGATAAATTTGAATAGGTTTATATTGTTTTGTTGCCTATTATCTTTTCAATATATCTATGCACACTTTCTCTCATAAATTTCTATAATTTTCCCTTACTCTATGTTTGGGAACAAAATTGAGGGAGGAAAAAAATAAGAGAGGAAAATATAAAAATTTTACTCTCTTTATTTTCTCTCTTGTTGTTTGGATTGAAGGAAAATAAAAAGGGAAAGGAATGAAAATAAATATATTTTCTCTTGTTTGGAAAACTAAAAATACATTGAAGGAAAGAAAATGTATAGATTTTAAATTATTTTTTTAATTTTTCATCTCTAAGTTTAAATTTGAATTTGAATTATATTTTTTTATTGCAATTTTTTTTTCTCTCACCACTTTCTCTCCATTTTGGAGAAAAAATATTTGAAAGAAAATAAGTGTTATTTTCCTTCCTCCATTTATTTTCCTTCCACATCCAAACAAGATAAAGTTATTTTCTTCCCTTATTTTCCTTTCTTATTTTCCATCCTTCCATATTTTCCTTTAATCCAAACTTAGGCTTACTATCAGTTTGCCATAAAAATATTTGATTTGTTTTGTCTTTCTGTTTATTGTTTTAAATAAATTGTTTACCTATAGTTTAATTAGTCTTAATTTCTTCCTCTAATTTAGCTAAGAAAATTCTGTTTTCATATTTGACTTTGTATGATTTATTGATTTATGGACTAATACCTTCTTCCAATGTCAATTCTAGTACAATGATTATTACTTTGGGATAAAATTATCTAACTTAATTTTATCTTTTCTGCTTACTTTGTTGAATAATTATTTACTTGCAATTTAATTTATTTTGACCCTTTTTAATACTTTAGTTAAAGGTTAATTTGCCTGCCTTTATCAGTCTTATCACAATCATTACAAAACAATTATGATTACACTTTTTATCATTCTCAGTACTCATGTTTCATGTATTATCTCTCAACCATATACATTTAGTAATGCATATAATAATGTAAAATCCTTTGTTGCATATTTTATTATTGTTAAACTATTATTTAAACCTATTATGATCATTTCATATATTTTTACTTCTTAACGCATTAAATGCTTCATTAGCCTCAAAAAGTAACCCCTAAAGTCACCTTTATGTTAGATTATTATAACATGTTGTCTTCTCTAGAAAGTTTACATATAAATGTTGGTCTTATTGGAGTAAATGTGAACTTGCAATTTATTAACTTCTTTAGATAAGTTTTCTTGCTCATCATTCAACTCTTTAATGCTTGAAGGTTGAATTAATTGCTATTCCTTAAACCTTTTCTTTGCTACTCTAAATCACTAATTTTACTCGTTCAGTTCACAAAAATCTTGCTCAATAATTGAATTAATTGCATATTCTCTTGGCCATAATGATCTGGATACTTATTTTATCTATTTAATTCTTCTGTTGATTATGTTATATTTTCATGTGTGTAACTTTGACTTTTAATTGCATATTCTTGTAGGGATGATGATTAGTGACTTATTTTATTATGTTTTGCATCTAATTGATTGAAATTATGCATGCTCCTATTTATTTTCTACAACTTTTTACTTTGTTATATTTTCAACATTTTGACTTTGACTTTTCTTTGTTTTTCATGTATTTATTAATTGAGGTAAAAAGAAGGAATTTGTTCTTTTCTTGCCAGCTTGCTTCGTTTGTCACTGTAAGTCTTCATTTTCATGCACTTGTATTTTAATTGTTAGTTATAATGTTTCTTTTTGCTTTATTTTTGAAAAGCATTTTATTATACATTTAGATTTTTTATTTAAGAATATTTTTTTTACTGGTATACTTTTATCATTTAATGTTTGCATGTGCCCCTACTATGTTTTTCTTTTCTACTTCTTATTATTGCAAGCCCAACATTCCTTTATACGTTATAACCAAGTTTTTATTACCTTTGCTTTTTGGGCCAATTTCATGTAAATTTACATACGGTTATAGTCAATGTCTTATTACATTATACCTTAGACTATGTCTTAGAATAATTGGGCCTCCTTACTACCTCTTATGATGAGTAGCAGTATAATGATAATATTTATAGTTGCATTATCTATTATCCATATGTGGAAAGTAAGGGTGAGCAAAATGGAACAGAAAAAACTGAATCGAATTGATTGATTCGGTTTGGTTTTTTTTTACTCCTTTGGTTTGATTCGATTTTAATTTTAGCAAATCAAATAAATTTTAGTTCTATTCTATTTTTTTGTGAAAAATTTTCTGTTACATCTGAACTAACCAAAGTTATATATATTAGTAGCCCTAATTCTTTTAGCCGCCTCTCTATCTCCTTCTCCCTTAAATTTTCTATTCTTTTCAACTCGTAGCTGCCTCCATTTGGCCTACCGCCTCTTGGTCTCTCTTTCATTTATATAGGACTCAAATTTATCATCATCAATTTAGTAGGATTGATTTCTCACTCACTCTTGAATCTTTATATACTAACTGACTTGCATCATCTTATTCATCTGTTTGCAGCTAATTAAAGATGATTTTTGCATTTTTGTCTCCTATTTATTTAAATTGGCAACAATTTGAGACTCTCAATTATTAATTATTATAAGTTTCTCATTATGTTTATATATCATATATATTGTAGATACATTCATGTTTATTTTGTGGTGTGTTTTATTACTTTTAAACCTCAAAATAATACCAAAATGTTGCATTAGAGATGATAAATATAAAAATAATAAGTTTTGATTTAGTAATATTAAAGTTTCTCTAAAGTTGTTCAGTAATAATTTCAATTAAACCTAATTAACTAAAAATGAAAAATGTAATGAATATAAAATAAAAGTAGTAGGAATGCCCCAAACCTGACCCACTTAAAAAATAAATACCTGAAGCAGGGTGGGGCAGGGCGAGGTGGGTATATCTGTTTATATTTCTTTTTTTGTTTTTTCTCTTAAATTTTTGTGTTATTTTCTCGTATACCTATATTCATTTATATTTTCTTACATATCAATGCAATATAATTTATATTTTACATAAAAAATAATTTATAAATTTTTAGAAATATAAATTAAATACATATAATATTTTAAAAAATAAAAAAATATATACAATATATTTAATTGGATGGGTTCGAATCAAGTTACATCATTACCTATACTCAACCCATACCTAATTCAGATATAAAATAAAAAATCTGCCCCGCCTAGAGCGAGTGCCCAGTTGGTAGATAAAATTGTCATCCCTAAGAAGTAGAAGTTTTCTTTTTTCTTTTTTTTTTGAAAGAAAATATAGAAGCAGAAGTTAATTAATAATAGAACTAATAAGACATAAAGCATATATATGTTGTTGAATTACTATTGATAAATGAAATAAATAATTTTTTTTTTATTACAGAGCATATATATATGACCTAGGCAAGCTCCCTCTTAACCATTGCCATTTGAATTACTATTCCTTTGCTAGGGATTGACCATTTGAGTTGTTAATAACTAATAAGGTAAGCTATCTAGACAATTTCAGTTGGTATGAGTGTATGTGTGTGTAACCCTTGCGCTGTCATTGTAAATACATATGATTCATTCTTAATGATTGATAAAAAGATAATAATTTTTGAATAATCATTAATTAGTAGTAGAAGAAGGACATAACACTGTGAGGTAATCTCCCACTAATTTTGGCATTGTCACTAATTTTGCTATGTCTTTAAAGTTGATATTATTCATATAGAGGCTCTGGGTAATTATATAGGTGCATATGCAACAAGTGGAACTTGAATTGCACAAATGGATAGCAATTTATCTATTTAGTGTTTTTCTTAATTTTTAACTGAATTTCATTCATTTAGTTAATTAAAATTAGGCATTAACCAAATTAGGCATGAGTCCATGCAACATATAATAAATTTTACTAACTTTTTTTTCTCAAAGAAAATCAGAATTATCTTTTTAATTTTTATTCTTTGAAATAATCCGATTGCTATGAAAAAATATAGTAATTGATATGATTGTTACCTAAAAGTTTATTCCTGTTTTTTATAGACAAGATGTCACAAATAGACAATACTAACACTCAAGAAACACTATCAATATCTCCTCATGTTGGAAGTCAAACTGAGACTATGGCAACTTCTAAATCGAAAAGAGAAAGTGTATAAAGTCAAGGTTAGAAGTGTGGAATCATTTAAGCATATTCACTGAAGAAGGTACAAATAAAAAAAAAAAAGGTAAGTGTAATTATTGTGAAAAGGTGTACAATTGTGATCCTAAAATATATGACACATTTCACTTAAAAATCACACAAGTACTTATACAAAGCATCCATAAATTTTACAAACAAGATAATCACAATAGTCTCTGCAACTAATCATAAAAGAGAGGCTGAGCACATGGGTACCCTTAGTACTTGAAAGTTTGATCAATAATTTATTAGATCAAAATTAGCTTTTATAATAATTGTTGATGAGCTTCCATTCAAATTTATAGAGGGTGAAGGGTTTAAAACTTTTATGGCTGCTGTGTAACCTAGGTTTAAAATTCTATCTCTTTTTATTAGTTCACGAGATTGTTACCAATTATACTTGGATGACAGGTTAGAATTGGTGAATTATTTTAACAAGTCTAGTTAAAGAATTTATCTTACCATAAATACATGGACTTCATTGCAAAGATTAATTATATATGCATTACTATTCACTATATTGATAAAGATTCAAATTTGCATTAAAAACTTATCAATTTTTTTGCCCAATTGAGAGTTATAGGGCAGGCACTAGGTAGGAAAATGATTTATGTTTAAAAGAATAGGGAATTGCAAAGGTATCTACTATTATAGTTGACAATGTGAGTTTCAATGATAATTGTATTTAATAATTGAAAGTGAGGTTGAGTTTTTGTACTTGTGATTTGGCAAAAGGGAAATATATTCACATGAGATATAATGCTCATGTTACTAACTTGGTAATGATTGATGGATTAAAGGAAATGAACCCATCAATAAAGAGAGTTCGGGATGTGGTTAGATTTGTGAGGCAATCTCTCGCTATATTGACAAAATTTAAGAAGTGTTCTGAGTTAGAAAACATAGAAAGTCAAAGTATGTTGATGCGACTACTAGGTGGAACTCTATCTATTTGATGTTAAATATTGCTCAAAAAATTAAAAGAACATTTAATTCATTTGAGACTAGTGATCCACACTTTATAGTTGATCTTAGTGATGGAGTGCCTGCATTTTTAGATTAGGAAAATGTTAGGAGGACAGTTGACATGTGGGCAAGTTTTTATGAGCTAACTTTGAGAATTTTAGGCTCTTTTCACATCTAATGAATTTTATCATGAGATTAGTTCGGTTAATTGCGTATTAAAAAATGGATGGGAAGTGATGACTTTAAAGTGAAAGCAATGGGTGAAAAAAATGAACGTAAAATATGATAATTATTAGGGTGATCCAAAGAAAATGAACAAACTTATTTATGTGGTTGTTGTTGTTGACCTATGATATAAGCTAAAGTTCATTGAATTTACACTTTATGAAAAATATAGAAAAGAAGAGAGTTTGAATATGGCAAAAAACATATTGGAGGTTATAAATGAGTTTTTAAAGCTTATAAAATATATTCCAATCTCAAAATGTGCAAACACAAGAATAAAATCAATCTTTAGGTGAAGCTTCTCAAATTGAAAGTTTAAGAAAAAATTAAGATTTTTATTAGGGGATAAATTCAAAAGACATAAAATAGAGTGGAGAAATAGAAAGCAAACGTGACTTGAATATCTACCTAAGAGAAAGTGTTATTGAAATGGTGGAAACTTAACCATAGTAGCTTTTCTATCCTCTCACATCGTGCTCAGGATGTATTACCAATGCTTATCTCCACGGTAGCATCAAAATCTGCTTTAGCACCAAAGGAAGAGTTTTTTGACTCCTAAAATTGTAGAAGCTCTAATATGTACTCAAATTTGGTTGCAATCATCAAAATTTCTCAAGTCAATTGAAGAAAATTTACATGATCTTGAAAAATTTGAAAAAAGTATGCTAATAATTTTTTTTTATTTGGTTTAAATTTCTATATCATTCATTTTGCTTGAAAATGGTTAATTTCCTTGTGCTTTTCTTAATTTTGCAACCTTATCTAATATTGATATAAGTGATGTCAACAAAAATACAATTGATACTTAAGAGTTGATAATGCAAGTTTATAGTCTTCTTGCTTGTTTATTTAAAATTATGTTGAATTGCATAATTTCAGCTTTTAGGACTCCAAAATTATTGTTGACTCGTAACAATAAAAAGAAAATAATTTGTTTGTTATTTCTTGTAGGTCTTAATTTACTTTGGCCTTTACTTTTGATTTTTTAGTTTGATAAATATGTTGAATTAATTATGTTTTCTTCCAAATTTATATGAATGGAATACTATATTATTGTCATATGGATTTCAGATGGATGGA
Organism: Reutealis trisperma; assembly: GCA_947687605.1. Lineage (NCBI taxonomy): Eukaryota > Viridiplantae > Streptophyta > Magnoliopsida > Malpighiales > Euphorbiaceae > Reutealis > Reutealis trisperma. The sequence goes on along the minus strand of CANTUT010000135.1, from coordinate 158,895 downwards.
TGGATGAGTTATTGTTTTGAGATATAATAATTATTATTTCTATCAAATTCATTGTAGGGAGGATTTGCCAAAGTGGATAAATTCATTAGTGACAATTATATTTTTATTATAATTTTTTGTGAATAAATAAAATATAAAATTCCATTTTCACCTCTAAAATTATGGGGCTATGATAAATATATAATTTTATTTTTTCTATTTCCTTATAAATAGCTACAAAATCAAAATTTACTTTAATGTTATCTTAAAATTTATGCAAAGCAACAAAAGATAGCCTTAAAAAAAAAAGCCTAACTACTAGTAGCCTAAGCTGACCAACCGAATCAAACTAAGGAAATATAATTAATATGAATAAAATAATTTTTATTTGATATTTATATAAAATAAAAATACTAAAAAATTATTAAGAAGTAATTAACTTTGATAAAAAGAAAAAGAAAAGAAAAAATATTGATGTTGAAAAAGTATAGAAATAGAACTATCCTGAAAGTTAACCGATATAACAATAATGCCATTGAACCTTTTTTAGTCCATTTAATTTTTATTAATTTTAAATCATGCTATATATCTTAATAATATAGATAAGGTAAAAAAAATGCAATATAAAAAATTTCCTTAACACTTATCTGAATAAGGTATTTTTCTATAGAATAGTGTTTCACTTGACATCATGAAAAATATTTTTAAATTAGAATTTAACTTTATTTAATTAAAAAATAAAATTATTTTAATCCACTTATAATTAATACCTATAGTTTAATTATGCTTTTTTACAAATAAAATATTGTGTAAAATGTTTATTTATTTTATTCAACTTATCAATTAACTTATCAAAAGTCAATCTCACCCATCTCATCATTTCACCTCATGAAAACCAAATCTCAACTGTTCATCTTAATCAAATCCCTTTTCATTTGGTGTATCTCACAAACACATAGTGCAAATCCAATATTTCAAAAAATAAAGTACTGTATGCCATTTAGTAGAATATAAAGCAATCTAGTATTTTTCTTTTTCACTTTTGTACTTTTTGAAACACGGGTGTTTCGATTGAAACATATACATTTCAAAAAAGATAAAAAGACACTTTGCACTAATATTCTTTATCTTTTAACCTTTGCTAAACTAATGAAAAGACTCAATTACCCCTCAATATACAATAATAAAATAAATAACCCTTTACTTTTTATGATTCCTTTTGAAATTTTATGCCATGAGTCACGTGAAAATAACTGGAATTTTTTTGCCAAATATAATCAACCTTTCAATCCAAGGAAATCAAGAGACAATAACTATTTGAGCATTAAAAGAGGAATCATAGTCCAAACAGGTGATAGAAAACTAAATAAGAGATTATGAGCCACCTAATCTATTGACTTATTAGCCTCTCTTCTATAGCAAAAAAAAAAAAAAAAAAAAAGAAACAAAATGATCAATCAAATCTTTAGCTAATAGCAATAAGGATATGATTTTCCAAGGAAATGTTTCAACAGAAATAGAGAAAGCTTGAACCAGCTCTTTATAATCCATCTCCTCCACTATCTTCTCATATCCTATAATTTGAGCATTCCTTAAAGCCAAAACCAATGTTTCTACTTCAATTGCAAATGGAGATATGGTCTTCCTGTAAGAGCAACTCCATCTATGAGTTTACCTTAAGCATTCCTATAGATCACAACTAGACCTGCTACTCTTATTCCAATACTGAAACTTGCATCCAAACTAACTTTGATAAGATCTTTGTTAAGAGGCTGCTAACCAGATGAAAATGACTGATCCATATGGGAAGAGGAGAGAAGTCTATCTGCTAACAGCACATACTTTTGACCATAATGAATGGCCATCTGAATAGTTCTTGTAAGATCTACTAGTTGATTATGGAATAGATAGTGTTTCCTTTGTTTACAGAAAGACCAAAAAAAAAAGTAATTTTTTAGTAGCATTAATCACCAAAATTTTGAAAATGAGAACCAATTAAAGACCACCACATTGAATTGGCTTGACATTTTTAGGATGAGAGCTATCAAAGTTTAGTTGATTATTCTTAGCATCTCTCTTGTATCAAAGAAATCTCTTACTACAACAGTAACTTATTCTTTGATCTCACTCTAGCTATTCTAATAAAAGATGCTATGGAATCTATCTAGCCTTGAGGCTTTCAGACCTCTTAGTGAAAATATGGCATCTTTAACCTCCTGTTCCTATATGGGAGTAGCCATAAGATCATTTGGGACCACCTTATGAATTGTATTCAAGACCTCTTCATAGTTGCCACTATCATTAGAAGTATATAGACTAAAGAAGAAAAACAAAAATTTCTTATATGATTTCCGGATCCTTATCTAACCACATTCCACTATTGTTTAGAGAATCAAGATAAAATGCATTTGCTTCCTCTGATTGTAGACACATGTAAGAACACAATATTTTTGTCCCATTTTCTAAGCCAATGGATTCTTGATCTCTGCCTTTAAAACTCTTCCTCTATTTTCCACTGTAGGTTCAATTTTTCCAACAACTGTATCTCTTTTAATTATCTAACTCCTCTAAAGGTAGCTTATAAAGCTTGTCTAATTGTTCTTCCAATTTCAATATCTTCTCCTCTACTTCCTATTTCATCTTGATGCCATTGGCATAATTTTTTAGCACAATGATGGAGCTTTTTATGTACTCCATCCAGAGAGGCAATATGAAAACTAAACTTCCAATTATCTTCAACAACAATCTTCCAATTGGGATTATGAAGCCATTTTGATCCAAACCTAAAACCCCGATAAGATCTCTTATTACCCAAGTCCATATCAAAAAATCAATGGCCAATGATTTGACCTAATAAGCTTCTCATGAAAAACTTGCACAAAACTGAAAAAGAGCCTTCAAGAATAATTAGCTAGCACCCTATTAATCCTTTGAGTTGTACCTGTTATTCCTCTTTATTTGTTATAGTGAGTAAACCGAGGTCCTCTAAACCCTAAGTCATAAGCTCGGCACTATAAATCCATTCAATGAAATGCCTAAGTGTTTAATCTCAAACCTCTTTGCCTCCTATTTTCTCTAAACCACTAACTGTGGCATTCATATAATCAGCCATTAACCAATCAACATTATTTTTCAATTTCAACTGAAGCCGTTCTTGAAACATCTCCACCTTATTATCTCTATCCAATAAACACATAATTGAAACCATTCTCTACTAAAATCCATCCTTCAACATTCCGAATGAAAAACATGAACTGATTTGGAAATCAATTGCACCTTTAACACAAATATTCTTCTAATTCTATCTAGATAAGCTGAGTTATTCTTAGTTTCAAAGATGAAAATTATCTCAGGATGATGGGACTTCATTAAATCCCCCAAATATCCAATTGTCGAGGACTGCCCCAATCCCTAATAAGTCCACATTATTTGCTTCATTGATATCTAGTGGCTTTGGGCGAGTCATTTGGTGCCTTTAGAAGAGATCAATTTGCCATTAACATCTTACAGACAATCACCACCATCCATAATCTCAATTATCTTAACTAACCCTAGAAGAAACACTTAAATTAAGACCCTTAACCAATTTACACAACTTCGATGTATTTCTATTTCTAGCTAATTGTTGCACTAAGACCTGCAAGAGCATGGTTCGTTGACAAGTAGTTTAAAATTATCGTTTCCTCAGAGAGCGAATTCTATCCACCTAAATTACTCTTTTGTCTTGGTTAAGGCTTAACAATTAAATGATTAAAGTCTAAATTCTGAATTTAAATTTTAGAAAATAATTTTGTAACGAACTTAAATCAAAAGAAACTTAATGTAAGGAGTCTAGGAACCGATGTAGGTGCATCCTATTTCTCTATCAATTCATATGGTTGTTAGGGGTTGGATAAGTTATCCAATAAACTAACTAAACTTTGTCAAGTTCAATCTATGAATCAAATCAAAACAAGATTAATTATCAATTAAACTCTCTCAATAATTCAATTTAAATTATCTTATTTCAATTTAACTATGAAGCTAACCTATAAACACATTATTAAATAATTCAATCTCTTGCAACCATTCAATAATGCCAATGGTCAATGGTTCACATCAAACTACTTAATTCTCATCAAATAATTTGACTAGCATCATAATTAAGTTAATCAATCTTAATTAAGCAATAAGCATAATCAACCATTGCACACCTAGTCACACCACATGAAATTGATAGGAAAATATTCAAACACTACATTGATTCTTAAAAGGAAATTAGTTCATCATGAAATTTGAAATAACATAACCAATTATCCTTGTCATGAGTTTAGAGATACAAACAAAACTAGAATATAGAAATATTGAATTACAATCCTTGAGTCTTGATTCTGGATTCTTTTTGTAAATCCCCTCCCCTTGCGTCTCTTCACTTGATTCTTTTGTGAAAATTACTTTCTTTTCTTTTTCTCTCCCTTTTCTATAGGTGAAATGTCCCCTCTTTATAGCAAAGCTGATCCCCAAAGGTAGGACAGCCAACAAGCTCTCAAACTCTTGATTTTTTTCCCATAAGATTTGTAGCTAATGCAACGGTGTGATCGCACTAGTGGCTTTGGTCCGAGTTCTTCTTTTATTTTTTCCTTTCAAATCCATTCCTCTTCCTCTTGACCTACAAAATATTACACTAACCTCCCAAAAACCTTTCATTTTCTTCAGTCTTTAATTACCCCACTTGTTAGTGACTTAAATCCTAAAGTTAATGCAACATAAATATAAAAACTATCTTAAATGCAACATAAATGTCCCAAAAACACACCTAAACTATATGCATAAAATGTTCATAACAAATTCCTCCACACTTGAATCTTTGCTTGCCCTCAAGTAAATCGAGTTACAACCATATTCTCTAAGAATGTCTAGACCCCTTCATTTTTATGAATCCATCAAGTAAGAGTGCATCATCAAAGAATTTAGCTAAAATCACCAAATTTAAATTTGAATTTCCATTTTCAATAACTTAATTGTTTTTAATTCAAACTTCAAATTCCCAATGACTTCAAATACTTGAAATTTCAACACATAGTTAAAGAGTTGTGCCACCTTAATCAAAACAGAAATGATAAGGAAAAAAAAAAACAATATAGATTTTCCTTCTTGTTATTTGGCTCATTATTTTTTTTTTAGGAGCAGACCTTGTCTAAATTGTCATTAGCCTTTTGATGCGAATGCCAACATTTATGATGCCAGCCTTGGTTACTCAGCTTAATCACACATTCAGATGGCTAACTAGCACCATTCATTAATTCAACTTCAAGGAATTTTCTCCAAAATTCAAAATTAGCGGAATAGAAATATTTAGCTCCTTTAATTATTATTATTATTATTTTATTTTTATTTGATATGCTCCAAGCAACTAAAATGTTAAGTATTTTTGTCTCTACTCCACTAAAACTATTCCAGTTAAAAGAGGCATAAAAGTTTAACTAAGGAGGAAATCCCAAGCATTCTCAAGAAAGTCATCAACTCCAAAAAATTTTTTTATCACATCACAGCCAACAATTTTCTTAGCTCAATTAGCTAATTAAACTTGCCTCAACACAAATACTTAAGAACTTATAAAATGAGGGTATTCAACAATTCCCAAGAATACTATTCCAACCTTTAACTCAAGAACACAACAAGATTCAAGTGTTATGTAAAAACAACAACAAACATAAAAAAAAAAATTGAAACAATTAATGTTTTTTTTTTCCTTTCCCCCCTACACTCGACATTCACATTGTCCTTAATGTGAAATGCTACAATGGTATGCATGCAATAATAAAAGAAACATACTTACAAAGTGGATGGTGATAGACGTGGTGAGTGAATTTCATGACCCAACATGGCAAAGAAATAAGCCAACTTGTAACTTTGATGCTTTTGTTCTTTCTCTATTACTTTCATTCACTTGTCCATGTCAAGAAGAAGTTTAGTATTTTCATTCATTTTCTCCAAAAGCTCATCATCCTCATCCGTCGACTTATCCACCAAAGGCATTGGTCTTCTTGAAGTTTCCTTAGGATTCTGTATTTCACGTTTCTGAAGTATATAACAATTCCAGTCTTCTAGCCCATTCAAGTTACCCATAGCATTAAGGTGGTGAGCTTGGGCCAATGAATCCCTATCTAATTTCCCACCATTCAAGTTCTCAAGGTCCTCAAAGTTAGCATTAAAGACATTAAAATGATAAGCAAGACTAGTAACAATTGACCCATGGAAATGACACTTTTTGATTTGTTACGCATAATAGCATTTAGGGATTGAAAGACAAGAAAAGTGTTGGAAATCTTTTTCCTTTTCTTAATACACCACAAATACAACAATTCTTGCCTAGACACTTTATTAGTTTCTTTCATCCCAAAAATTGCTTGACAAATAAATTTGTGGAAAATAATAAAAGTGGGATCCCTGATCAACCCATTAGCAGCCTTATGAGGATCAAAGGGTGTGAACCCTGTCAATTCTTCCTAAAAAATACTAGCTGAAAACTCAGGGGGTTCTGAAGTCAACCTTTCTTATCAAATCCAAAAGCTTCTTTCATTACATCATAGTTTAAAACAAAAGGGTGTCCTCCTAATTTAAACTGAAATGTGTTTTCCCCTCCAAAAGCCAATTTAAGTGTGGTGAAAAATTCAAGAGTAAGTGAGGGATATGTCACAAATTCTCCTTGTGCAAATTTGACTAACCTAGATTTTGATATCAAAGATTCCATTTTTGCTTTTAATTCTAAATTTGGAAAACATCAAAATCCAAAGTTTTACAATAAGAAAATTGCTTTTTCTGAAGAACTACATACTAGGAACCCTCCTCCTCAATGAAAATGGCGAATGGTGCACCAAATTGCTCCCTGAGATCCGGTAGATTGGCTTGACATGTGGTGGTCGAAGACCTTCTTCTTGGCTTGTGTTTGGATGTTATCTTGGTTCTTTGAGCCATAAAGCAGGAAGAAGGGAAAATCAAGGATGATTTGAAGAAGAAAAAGAAGTTTCAAAACTTGATTTATTATCTTCAATGGTAGAGTGGAGAAAGAATCGATGAAGAAGAAAAAGAAGAAAAAAAATAAAAACAAAATGGTTGGGAAAGTAACTGAGAAAGTAAATTGGGAAAATGAAAAGTTGGAATAAATTGGGTTGTTGAAAAATCAAAAAGGGGATATATATATATATATATATATATATATATATATATATATATATATATATATATATATATATATATATATATATATATATATATATATATATATATATATAAATTTTTATTATTTTCAGGATTAAAAAAAAATATGTAGGTGCAGTTGGAGCGAAGTGCAATCGTACCATGGGTGTGGGCATGACTTCTGGCTAGGTTGGACTCTCAGGTGCGAGCGCATTATAGGTGTAATCGTGGCCAGGGTTAAAGTGGGTCAGATATGATCACGAGTGCACACACATCACGAGCGCACTACTTATGAGTTCTAATGCCTCTAGTGTGATCGCACCATCAGTGCGCTCGTGACTCCTTATTGCTTACTAAAGGTGCAAAAAGGCCTTAAAACTCCTTCCAAATTTACTTCTTGAAGCACTCCATAGAATTCCACCATACCATATCTAAAATAACTAATACTAGAACTTAAGTTATTGTAAGGAAATTTCTAAGAATTTTCGAATGCACTCAAAAAGAAACAATTAAAAGAAAATAATTTTTGAAATATGTTGGGTTACCTCCCAACAAGCACTTCTTTAACGTCTTATAGCTGGATGCCAAGGATATTGTGTTCACAAAGGCTCCATCAATGAAATAATTCTCTTATAGCGATTAATCATACCTATATGATAGAGTTTACAACATTGAGCATTCACCTTAAATTGTGCCCCCTCTGAGTTCTTAAGTTCCAACGCATCATGATCGAATACTCGACTGATTTTAAAAGGCCCACTCCATTTTGATTTTAGCTTTCCTAGAAAAAGTTTAAGTCTCAAATTGAATAATAACACAACCTCCTTCCTTAAACTCCCTTTTCAAAATATGAGAGTCATGCCATTTTTTGATCTTTTCTTTATACAACTTGGCATTCTTATAAGCTAAAAATTGAATCTCATCAAGTTCATTCAGGTCAAACAACCTCTTTTCCCCTATTTTCGTAAGGTCAAAGTTCATTTCCTTAATAGCCCAATAGGCTTTATGCTTCAACTCTACTAGCAAGTGACATGCTTTTCAAAAAACCAATCGATAGGGAGACATACCTATAGGAGTCTTGAAAGCAGTATGATAGGCCTATAAAGCATCATCAAGCTTTGTTGACTAATCTTTCCTTGATGCATTCACTGTCTTCTCCAAGATTTGTTTGAGTTCTCAATTTGAAATCTCAGCTCGACCACTCGTTTGAGGATGATATGGAATGGCTATCTTGTGCTTGACACAATATCTTGAAAAAAGCTTTTCAAGGGACCTATTGCAAAAATGTGATCCACCATCACTAATCAATCCCCTTAGTGTCCCAAATCTTATGAAGATCTTTTTAAGGAATTGAATAACCACTTTAGCATCATCAGTGGGAGAAGCTATGGCCTCCACCCATTTTGAAATGTAATCAACCCCTATTAAAACGTATTTATTCCCATACGAAGAAGGGAATGGTCCCATAAAATCGATCTCCCAAACATTAAAAAGTTTCAGTTCTAAAATGGTAGTGAGTAGCATTTAATTCCTTCTTGAAATACTCCCTACCCTTTGGCATCTATCATAATGAATTACAAATTCCTTAGTATCTTGAAACAAAGTAGGCCAATTGAATCCACTCTCCAAAATCCGTGCCACTATTTTTGTTACTCCAAAATGACCAGCATAATCTGACATATAGCAATGTCGCAATATATCAAACATCTCTTCTTCTGGGACACACCTCTTAATAATCCCATCTTTGCAATCCTTGTATAAGAAAGGCTCGTCCTAAAAATATGTTTTTGCATCAAATAAAAACTTTTTCTTTTGTTGGGAAGAAAGATTAGGAGGCAACATACCACATGCCAAATAGTTTGCCATGTCTGCATACTAAGGGTTGTTCATTTGTTGAACTATCATAATGGCCTCATTGGGAAATAGCTCATTGATTTCTTCATCACTTGCTTGCTCTTTTTGTACACCTTCTAATTTAGAAAGGTGATCGACAACAACATTCTCCGATCCTTTCTTGTCCTTAATCTCCAAATCAAATTCTTGAAGGAGGAGTACCCATCTAATCAATCGAGGTTTGGCATCTTTCTTAGCAAAAAGGTATCGTAAGGCAGCATGGTCTGTGAAAATTATAACTTTCGAACTAAGCAAGTACATTTGAAACTTGTCTAGAGTAAACACCACAACTAACATCTCCTTTTCTATAGTGGTGTAGTTGAGTTAAGCTCTTGCTATGGTTTGACTTGTATAATGAATCATATGGAGCTTTTTGTCCTTTTGCTGTCCCAACACACACCCCAGTGCATGATCACTTGCATCGCATATAATCTCAAATGGTAATGACCAATCCAATAGTGTAATGATAGGTGCCATAACCAACGCTTTCTTAAGTCTATTAAATGCATTTAAACAAACATCGTCAAACATAAAAGGAGTATCTTTAACAAGCAATCTAGTTAGAGGTCTAGCAATTAAAGAGAAATATTTTATGAATCGATAATAAAAATCTACATGGCCTAAAAAGGCCTAAAGTCCCTTGACCGAAGTTGGGGAAGGTAGCTTTTTGATTACCTCTGTTTTTGCTCTATCTACCTTTATACCTCTACTTGAAATTTTGTGGCCAAGGATAATTCCTTCATCCATCATAAATTGACATTTTTCCTAATTAAGTACCAAGTTGTTATCTTCACACCTCTTCAAGACTCTATCTAAATTTTCTAAGCAACCCTCAAAAAAGTCTCCATAAACGAAACAATCATCCATAAAATCTCCATTATGTCCTCAATGAAATAAAAAAGATAGACATCATGCACCTTTGGAAAGTAGCAGGAGCATTGCACAATCCAAAGGGCATTCGTCTATACGCAAAAGTCCATATAGACAAGTAAATGTGGTCTTTTCTTGATCTTCTAAGTTGATAAAAATACAGTTATAACCTAAATAACCATCTAGGAAGCAATAGTAAGAATGTCCCGTAATCCTCTCCAACATTTGATCAATGAATAGAAGGGGGAAATGATACTTCCTTGTTGCGGCATTGAGCTTCCGGTAATCAATACACACTCACCAACTCGTGACCATCCTCTTTGATATCAGTTCCCTTTCTTCATTTTTAACCACAGTCATTCCACCTTTCTTAGGTACACATTGCATAGGGCTCACCTAAGAACTATTAGAAATTGGGTAAATGATTCCCACATCTAATAGTTTCACAATTTCCTCTTAGACCACCTCTTTCATGTTAGGATTGAGTCTCTTTTGTCTTTTAGCAGTTGGTTTCAATTTTTCTTCCAACAAAATTCTATGCATGACAACATTGGGACTAATTCCCTTTATATCTGAAATTTATCAACCCATAGCTCTAATCCTACATCTCACGACCCTTACGACCATCTCCTCTTGTTCCTTGGTTAATTTGTTTGAAATTATGATGGGCAATGTGTTTCCCTTACCCAAAAAGGTATATCTCAAGGACTGTGGTAATGGTTTAAGCTCTAGTGTTGGTGGTTTTTCAATAAAAGGTGGGGTTGGGTTGCCTTCCCTCAACAAAATTTCAGATTTTGAAGTCTAAAAAGTCTGAAATAGTGATGCCTCACTATCTTTCTCAAAATCTTCATCTCTTTTGCTTTAAAAATCAATTTCCCTTTCTTTTTCTACCTCATTTACACATTCCTCTATCACATTAATCCTTATGCAATGGTTTTTTACCATGGGATGTTTCAGTGCCTTCTTCATATTAAACTCTATCTCTTCATTGCCTACCTTTAAAGTCAACTTCCCCTCATGTACATCCACAAGAGCTCGACCGATATTCAGGAATGGTCGACCTAGGATCAATGAACTCTCTTGTTCTTCCTCAAAATCTAGCACTACGAAGTCCATATGAATTATGAATTTGTCTACCTTCACCAGCACATCTTTAACAATCCCATAGGGTTTCTTGATGGATTGGTCCGCAAGTTAAAAGAAGCATTCATGTAGGTTTGATCTCTCCAAGTCCCAATTTCTTGAAAAGAGTTAAAGACAAAAGATTAATTCCTACACCCAGGTCATATAAACAATCTAAAAATTTTAGATTTCCAATTATGCATGGTATTGTAAAGCTATCTGGATCTTTCAACTTTGTAGGAATTGCATGAGAAATAATGGCACTATAATTGATCGACAGTGGAATCATTTGTTCCTCATTCCATCTCTTTTCGTTTGAAATGATGTCCTTGAGAAACTTTGCATACTGGGGCATTTGGGCAAGCACCTAGGCAAATGGAATGTTTATTTGCAATTTTCTGAAAATCGCCAAGAATTTGGAGAATTATTGGTCTACTTCTTACTTTTTCAACCTTTGTGGAAATGGGACCTTAGGCACATGCACTGCCTCCTTGGACAATTTCAAGTTTTCCTCTTGACTCACTGTCGATTGCTTCCCTACCTCATGCTTAAGTTCATCATTTTCTACTTGTTACAGAATTTTGTTGGGTGATGTTGAAAGTTCCTTGCCACTTCTTAAGGTAATTGCCTTCAATTGCTCCCTAGGATTGGTTTCAGTGGTGCTCGATAGGCTCCCTTGATTTCTTGAAGCAAGAGCATTACCAAGTTGACCCACTTGAACTTCCAAATTGTGGATGGAGGAAGAATGATTTTTTGCAATTTGGTCAATTTTTGCCTCCAACCCCTTTTAGCCTTCATCTTGATTGGATAATCTTGTACCCAACGCATCTATGAACTTATGCATCTTAGACTCCAAAGAAGCTAACCGATCTTGAGATTGTGGTTGATGAAATCCAATAAGTGCTTGTGGTCTTTGTTGATTGTTTGAACCTGCAGCAAAATTAGCTCCACCTAATGAGAAATTTGGGTGGTTCCTCTATCCTAGATTATAGTTGTTAGAGAATGGATTATTATTAGGCCTCCCTTGGAATTAATTCCCTACAAAATTGACTTGCTTAACTTGGCTCCCACTTGAGTCTTTGATCAAGTAACAATCAGTAGCAACATGCCTAACATCACTACAAAAATCACAGCCAGTATGAATAGAAGAGACTTGATTAGAGGAAGGTGTGGTCAAAGCTCCAAGTTACTGGGTAAGAACAGCCATTTATACTTGCAATGATGTTAAAGGGTCAACATTCAACACCCCTCTTTGTTCTTTAATCAGTTGCCTTCCACGTTCATTAGGCTACAAGGAACTATTGGTGGCCACCTCTTCCAACAAGTCATAGGCTCTATCCACTGGTTTCTTCATCAATGAATCCCTAGCGGTTGCATCAATGGTGCTTCTAGTATGGATATTGCATCCATTATAAAATGTTTGAAGCAAAATCTACTTTAGAAGGTTATAATGAGGACAACATCTTTGTAAGTCCTTGAACCTTTCCCAAGCCTCAGAAATTGTCCCCCCCTCTTGTTGCATAAAATTAGTGATCTTTTTAATAATTCTCATGGTTTTAGCCATGGGAAAATATTTAGCTAGAAAAGCTTAAGCTAAATGTTGCCATGTAGTAAGAGATCCCTAGGGTGAGCCTTGTAACCAAGATTTGGCTTTATCCTTCAATGTGAAAGGAAAGAGTCTAAGCCACACTGCATCATCAGATACCCTATTATATTTGAAGGTGTCACATATCTCCAAGAAGTTTGAAATGTGAGCATTGGGGTCCTCATGTGGCAATCCACAAAATTGGACACTTGATGAGAGCATTTGCAATAAAGCTGGCTTAATCTCAAAATTATTGGCATTAATACCCGGTCTCACTATAGCTTGTTGAGCTCCATTTAATCCTGTCATAGCATACTCCATCAAGGTCCTTTGTTGTTCCTCGGGTGGAGCATCATCTGCCATCTTTTCTTGTTGAATGACACTTGATTTCCTGTTCTTACATTTGAATTTTGTGATTTTAGGATGGTATGATTCTAAAGGTTGCTTAGATCGGTAGGTATTATGCATATACCAACCTTAACTCCTGAAATGAAGATAAGTGAACAAAATTTAGACACACCTGAAATGAAATACCTTAATCCAAAATTCTTCAAGTAGTTCATAGCGTTAGAAATTCCACTCCCCAGTAACGGTGCCAAAACTTGTTGCACTAAGACCCGCAAGAGCATGGTTCGTTGACAAATAGTATAAAATTATCGTTCCCTCAAAGAGCGAATTCTATCCACCTAAATTACTCTTTTGTCTTATTTAAGGCTTAACAATTAAATGATTAAAGTCTAAATTCTGAATTGAAATTTTAGAAAATAATTTTGTAACGAACTTAAATCAAAAGAAACTTAATGTAAGGAGTTTAGGAACCAATTTAGGTGCATCCTATTTCTCTATCAATTCATGTGGTTATTAGGGGTTGGACAAGTTATCCAATAGACTAACTAAACTTTGTCAGGTTCAATCTATGAATCAAATCAAAACAAGATTAATTATTAATTAAACTCTCTTGATAATTCAATCTAAATTATCTTATTTCAATTTAACTATGAAGCTAACCAATAAACACATTATTAAATAATTCAATCTCTTGCAACCATTCAATAATGCCAATGGTCAATGGTTCACATCAAACTACTTAATTCTCATCAAATAATTTGACTAGCATCATAATCAAGTTGATCAATCTTAATTAAGCAATAAGCACAATCAACCATTGCACACCCAATCACACCACATGAAATTGATAGGAAAATATTGAAACACTACATTGATTCCTAAAAGGAAATTAGTTCGTCATGAAATTTGAAATAACACAACCAATTATCCTTGTCATGAGTTTAGAGATACAAACAAAACCAGAATATGGAAATATTAAATTACAATCGTTGAGTGTTGATTCTTCATTTTTCTTGTAAATCCCCTCCTCTTGCATCTCTTCACTTGATTCTTTCATGAAAATCACTTTCTTTTCTTTTTCTCTCCCTTTTTATAGGGGAAATGTCCCCACTTTATAGCAAAGCCGATCCCCAAAGGTAGGAAAGCCAACAGGCTCTCAAACTCTTGATTTTCTCCCATAAGATCTACAGCTAATGTCACGAATGCACTATGGGTGCAATCACACCAGTGGCTTTGGCCCGTGTTCTTCTTTTATTTTTTCCTTCCTCATCCATTCCTCTTCCTCTTGACCTATAAAACATTACACTAACCTCCCAAAACCTTTCATGTTCTTCAGTTTTTAATTACCCCACTTGTTAGTGACTTAAATCCTAAAGTTAATGCAACATAAATATACTTAAATCCTAAAGTTAATGCAACATAAATATAAAAACTATCTTAAATGCAACATAAATGTCCCAAAAACACATCTAAACTATATGCATAAAATGTTCATAACACTAATTGCTTAATGCAAGTGAGCTTGGTTGCTATTACTACCTCAGAAACTTCCTCTCTGTACTTTCTAACGACCACTAATTCTTCTTTAGTTTTTGAATTGAGAAGATCTCCTTCCTCATCTCCAATAGAGAATTACCATCATGAATGTTCAATTTTTAGAGATCTAAGTTTTGGTCATCCTACTGCAGAAAAGCCCTTATAGATTTTTTAGCATCTTTTGGGCTTTTAAAAATTTTGTCTCAATTGCTCATAGCCCATTCTAGCCCTTGAACCTTTTGGCCTTGTCTTTGCTATAGTAACCACTTTCCAGGATTGGCCCAACTCTCCTCTTCAAACTATCACTATTAGAAGCTAACCCTCTGTGAAGATCTAATTGTTAATGCTTCCTCACTAGATCGTTGGCAATTGAAACTTAAGGGCCCAAACTCTAGTCGCAATAATTAAATCCCTATGACAAATGCACGCCTCGAGCCATACCCAGCAGCCCACATTCTTTACCATCTACCATCATACCATCCTTTGTACTCTTTTCAAACATCTTGTCAAATCCATTATCTCTACCAGCATCCTTAGTCTCCCCTTCCTTAATTAGCTCGTCTGCATGACTCTCTATAGTATCATCCCAAGTCATATGACTTCATGTCAAAGAGTGAGTTAATTATAACTGGTCTTTTATATTTCTAAAAATTCTCTCCTTATTATTACTATGATCCTTGGATGCTTCCTAATGATTTTAAATCTCTATAAGAACTCTTATAACATCTTCGTAACAAAGGGCCCCTACCTCAAGTGCTTCCTTATAATGATCTTCCTCCTTATGAGGACCAAAATTAGTGTATGAGACAAGTACCACGTAAATGACAAATATCAAGAAGCCTCTCACACTTGAAGGTAATCCATTCAAGTTCTTCATTCTCTTTCTTAAGCCAAAAACCAAGACAGAGAGGTTCAGTGACCTTAACTATTACTCGAATATGCATTTTGGTCTCCCAACTAACACTCTTCTTTATGCTATCATCCATTTATACAAATCGTAAAATTGTCTAACAATCATGAAACCATTATCCAGCCTGATCTGAATAGGTGGGAGTCCAGATATTTGGACCCAAAAAGGACAACTACTGAAGTTAAGTTGATGCAGAGTGAGATTAGAGGGCCAGTCCTTAAGAATAACCAGCCCATTAGAAATAGACTAAGAAGCTCCCCCTAATACTTTGTCTTTATCTTCTTGAATTTGAAATTCAAATACAAAGATATCATCCCCTTTCCTCTTGACATCAAAAACCTGCTTAGAACTTTCCAAGACTTATGGAGGGTCATTTTGACTGTGTTAAAGTTAATAGGTTTACGGGTTAAGGTTTTCCCAGCCAAAATATGCTTGATTGGAATTTGAGAGCTCAAGTTTATGGATACTAACTAAACAACTTGATCTTAACATTGTAATTATTAAGTTCTATTGTAATGACCTATAAACCATCAACCTTAAAACTCTTAACTGTTTGGAGGTTTTGATACTGTGATCTTGAGTAGTAAATGCAAGTTGAGCAATAGCACCTTAAATAGGTAACAACTTTAATGGGCATGCATGCACACGTAGAAGGTAAACCATGAGGACCGGAATCAATAAAAGCAACAAACAAGTGAAATCCAAATAAAGACAAAGAAGAGAAGGACAAGGAGAACGAGAGAAATAAATGGGTTGAGAGTGAACATTCAGGGTTTTTTACAGTAGGAAAGAGACAAGATTCTAGAGAGAGAACTCACTAAAATAAAAAAAAAATGGAATTGCAACTTGGCAAAATCTTGACTTTTATTTTTATTTTTTAACCATCAAAATGTCTTTGATCTTTTTAATATGTTACAAAACCACTTTATTTTCATAATAATTTAATTATAATTATAATATTATAATTATATTTTATCTAAAATAACTGTTCTTAACCAACATTTTTAAAGCACCCATTAGAAAAATCAATATATAAAAAATAATTTTTAATTTTTTCTCGTTTGAATTTATTTTTCTTTTTAAATTTTAAATAATAACTAATTTCATTTAAATGTATGATTATATAAGATAATAATAATAATAACAATAATTTATATCATTATAAAATTTAATAGTCTCATATAAATTTTTAATCATAAATAAAATTTATCTGTTTATTAATAATGGGTTATGTTATATAAAAATAAGTGTGTTATTTGTTTTAATTTAATATGTATAATGTAACATTTATAGTTTAAAATATTTTATACTTATATTGTTAATTTAAAGAATTTTAAAATGAAAATTCAAAAAATGGGCCTTTTTTAGGATTACCCTATGACTGAATAATTTTTTAGGGAAGAAAGAAAATAAGGAGGGAAAGTAAGTTTTATTTTCCTTTTTTATTTTTCTTCCTCATATTTGGATAAGAGGAAAACAAGAAAGAAGAGGAAAGAAAACAACTTTATTTTTCCTTATTTGATAAACAAAATATGAAAGGAAAGAAACTGCAATCTTGTACAATTACTATTTTACACTTTATTTAGTAACATAAGTAATACTTATTATAATGAATCGGTTGAGATATTACTATTTTTTAAAATTAAATAAATAAATAATAGAAGCAAAATCTTTCATATAAATAGAAATAATCTATTTTATATGTTTTAATGAACTACTATTTGAACTAATATATGTCTAATCTACTATATAAAGCGAACTTAATGTTGAACTGAAGATAATAATCTATTTGACTATACATTAAGTCCACTCATTTCATAAAACTTTCACTTTATGTCAACCCCGACAATGAAAGTGCAAATAAAATAAGGTTTGATTTACCCGTAAGACATTGCAGAGCCAAACTGGATTTAATAAATAAAAAAAAAGAACGTAAATGAGAAATCGACAACTGACCAAAGTTCACATTATAAAGTCACTACTACCAAAAGTTATGCCTATCCACTTTCCTACATATTAACTAAGTAATGATAATTAGAATCTGGATAAATATTGACATAAAGTTATATTAGTATTTTGTTTAATAAAAATCCACCAAAACTACTACATATTCCTTATTTATTAAATGACTATATCATCTTATCACCTATTACCCATAACCTTTATCAACCACTCCCAAACATCTGGCTCGTGGGAAACTAAAGAAATACCTTATTGCAGAAGGATTATTGCATATATGATAATAAGCATTCAAAACATAGTCAGTATGTACCCTTATCATTTCCAAATCAGCATATATCTCCTTCTTCTTATAGCAACATGGTCAACCACTTTCAAGAATAGCAAGAGACTTTTCTGCAATTACATTTCCCCTTTCCAATACCTCTTACACACATTCAATACCTGTATTTAGCCTTTCATATTGCATTGCCAACATGTCCATTATAGAAGCTTTACGTTTACAACCATTAAAAGATGATGTACTTTGAGAATTAATTGAAGGTATATAATTTGGACTATTAAAAGCTTCACCAGTGCATGTTAAGAAAATAAGACTGAATAGAGAATGCATAAAGCACAATTGCAGCTAGAATTAGACTGGAAAATAATATTGAAGAAAATTTGACATAAATTTTATATGGAAAACCCCAAATATATTGAGTAAAAACCATAAGGAAGAATAGAAGAATCTTACCATGAAAAAAAAATTATAGGAGTTACAACTTCTTTTTATCATATAAGGAGAGAACAATAACACTCTCTCTTAAAATAGAAGAAACACTCTCTATTATTTTCCTCACACAAGGAGCTCTCACTCTCAATCTCAAAACCCAGATTTTCTAAACGATTTGAAGGCCTATTTATAGTCCTCCATTCCTTAAAGTCTAAGCTTTGCTTAGGCAGTTTTGCACTACCTAAGCAAGCTGTCATCATCTATTTTTTTTTTCTAATAATAACAAGGTCGGTTCACAATCTTCCACTTAAAGATTTGATTGAGAATCAATCACATCTTCATTTTATTCTTTCTATCTTACCTTTAGATGTTACTTATGTCTTCATTAGACCACAAGAAGATCGACAACATATAAATTTGTCACTATTGATAACTTTTGTCATAAAATCTACTAGGTTGTCTTTAGTATAGATTTTTTGCATTTTCATAGTTCCTTCTTCCACTTTCTCCTGAACAAAGTGGTACTGAACTCAAATGTGTTCTATCTTTGAATGAAAGGTTCGATTTCTTACAAGATGCAAGGTATTCTTATTGTCACTAAACAAAGAAATTTTCTCTTATTTGTACCTGAGTTCTTCCAATATCATCTTCAACCATACTGTTTCTTTACTAGCTTATGTAGCTGCCATGTATTATGCTTTTATTGTTGATGAAGCCATAACTAATTATAGTTTTGATACCCAACTTACAACTTTGCAAGTAAGTGCAAACAATTTAACCCATAATGGATTTGCTTATATCTAAATCACTTACATAATCTGAGTCGACATATCCTTTGATAATAAAGTCTGATCCTCCATAACATAATGCAATACTTAAGACCCCCTTAACATTTCTTAGGATCCTCTTCATAGCATTCTAATTCTCTCAATAAGAATTTTCCATGCATCAACTAACCACTCTCATTGTATGTGTAATGTTTGGTTTTGTACAAATCATAACGAACATCAAACTTTCCACTATTGATGCATACAGTACTCGAGATATATCCATCCTCTTTGCTTCATTGTTAGGACTCAAACTGGAGGATAACTTGAAATTAGTAAAAAGTTGGGTAGAAATTGGCTTATAATCTTGCATATTGAAGCACTGAAAGATTTTCTTCAAATAATTTTTCTAGAATACCAAATATTCCTACTATTTTTTTCTTAGTGAATCTGCATCAGTAGAATCTTATTTGCTAATCTCAAGTCCTTCATTTAAAACTTCCTAACCAATTGTGCCTTCAGTTCTTTATATGATCTTTGTTGGAGCATGCTACTAACATCCTATCAATATACAATAGTAAGATAATGAAATCATTGTCACCAAATCTCTTGAAATATGCACAAGGTCTATATTAAGTCTATTGTGTCCAATGCTCATGATGAAGGAATCAAATCTCTTATATCAACACCTTAGCGCTTGTTTTAAGCTATATAGAGTTTTGTTCAGCTTGCAAACCAAGTTCTTTTTCCTTAGTTAGAACATATAAATTTCTTCTTTAAGATCTCTATAAAGAAAATCAATTTTCACATCTAATTGCTCTAGATGTTGATCAAATGTAGCACACATTTCTAGGACTACTAGGATTGTAGTAAGTCAAACCATAGGGAAAATATTTCATTAAAGTCAATGCATTCTTTCTGAGTATACCCTCTTACCACCAATCTTGCATGATACCATTCCACTTGATCATCACTATCACTCTTGATCTTATAAACTGATTTGTTATTAATATTCTTTTTTCATTATGGTAACAACACAAGCTATGATTCTTATATAGAGTTTTGATTTCTTCTTACAATGTAGCCATCCATTGAGATGCATCTAACGATTCATTGCTTCTTGGAGAGTTGATGGCTCCCCATCCTTAGTTAGAAAGTAGTATCCAACATTGCTCTTTATAATGTAATTAGAATGCCAAGCTGGTATTATTTTATTATGAGTTGATAGTCGAACTTTTATACCTTTAGACTCAACTGGTTATCTCTCCTCATATTTTGGTGTTGTTTTAGAGGAATCTTTTTGTTTGAACTCTTTTTCCACTTGTACCATCATAGTCTTTGAATTTTCTTTTGAAGTGCCACTATCACCTTTTGCTTACAACTTGTCTTCTGCAAATATCATAACCCTACTAATGCTAATCTTATAGGAAGTGGGATCCCATAAGTGATACCCTTTGACTCCCTCTTTATAACCCAAAAATACGCATTTCCTAGATTTTGGATCTAGCTTTGCTGTTTCTTGGGCTTTATTTATCACATATGTAAGACTTCCAAATACCTGAAAGTTTGAGCAATCAATAGGCTTACTAGTCCACATCTCTATCAATGTTTTCAACTCAAATATAGTCGATAGTGACTGATTTATTACATAATAGGCATACTACTTTTACCTAAAATATCTTTACTAGGCCTGTAGCTCCTAACATTACCATTGTTCTCTTTAACAGAGTTCTGTTCATCCACTCTGCCACTTTGTTGTATTGAGGAGTGTATGCCATAGTGAATTGTCTTTTGATGCCTTCTTAATGACAAAATTAATCAAATTCTTTACTTGTATATTCTCCTCTATTATCCATTATATTACCCTCTATTATCCATTCTCAGACACTTGATTTTGTTTCCATATTCAAGTTTCACCCATGCTTTGAATGCTTTAAAGACTTCAAACATATTAGCTTTCCTCTTGATAGAGTACACCCAATATCTTCTAAAATAATCATCAATAAAAAAAATAGGAAATACTTTCCCCCTCCTAAAGATGGTAATAGTGCTAGCCACACATCATAATGAATTAATTCTAAAATAATCTTACTTCTAGAATTAGATGTGTTAAACTTTATAGGATATTACTTACTTGTAACACAATGTTCACAAAAGGGTAAAGATGCCTTTATGAGGCCATGAAGTAGCTTTTGTTCAACTATCATTCCTTTTTTAAACATATGTTTGAGTTTCCAATGCCACACCATCACAAATCTTTCACTTGTGCCACTTGAAGCAATAAATTTTGCTTCTTGCATAATCTCTCCCATCAATATATACAAGTTTGCAGCCATTTTTTTCCATTTAATAATACAAGTGCACCCTATATTATTTTGGATAATCTCATTTTTAATTTCAAATCTTGCACCCAAGATCATCTAACTATTCTGAAGAGAGTACATTTTTCTTTATGCCTGGCACATACACACTTTTTGAATAGTGCAAGCCATACCATCATACATATGTATCTTAATGGTTCCAATATTGATGATTGTTAAGGCATGATCACCAACTATGATCATAAATCCTCCTGAGACAGATTCATAATAATAGAACCATTCTTTTAGAGAGGTCATATGCCAAATAGCTTCTAAGTCAAGGCACCAAACATTAAAAAATTTCTTTCCACTTGTATTTATAGCTACTACTTCACTACATAGAGTGTAGCCATTTTTTTTAGGTACTGGCAACATTTTCTTGAGGAATAGAACTTTTCATATTCCAATGACCCTTCTTCAAGTGACCTTTTTGGCCATAGTTTTAACAATTGATATTCTTCTTACTCCTTGATCTCAATCTACCATGACTTTGACTCACACTTGAGCCATGCTCTATTAATCTTCCTCTCTCACCACTAAGGCCTTTGCTTGTTGCGAATTTTCTAACCTGTCTTCCTTGTTCTTGCACAAAATTTCTTCCTCTAGAATAATGGCTATAATGTCATCGAAGACTAGATAATACGAGAGGATATTATCTGGTAAGTTGATGATGAGTTGATCATATGAATAAGGTAAACTTTGAAGTAGAGTTCAGCATGTTCATTTGGCTTTACTTTGTATCCAATAATGTAAGTTGAGAAATGGACTATTTATGTGCTCCATTACTAAAGTAGATTCTTACATCCGAACAATAAAAAGCTTCCTCTAAACGAAAATTTTACCGTGGAGTGATTTGGCCTCATATGGTTTAGTAAGATGATTCAAGATCTCCTTTGCCATTTTTGTTTCTTCTACACTTGACAATACCCTATCTGCTAATAGTAGATGTAGGTCTGCAACAATATTTTCATCCATCTTGTTCCACTTATTATTATCTATGAATTCTTTCGACCTTTGTCTAATAGCTGCTAAGCAATTATTTTTTCTGCTAGGCAATTATCTTTTCTTAATATTGCCTTTATCTTTAATTTTTATAGTGAGAAATTACTCTCGTTAAATTTATCAATCTTGAACTTTTTTGCCATTGCCTCTTTCACAATTCGCTAAAACAAATGCTTTGATACCAATTGTTATGAAAATAAGATCAAATAGAGAATAGATAAAGCAAAATCACAGTAAAATTAGATTGAGAAAATAATATTGAAGAAAATCTAACACATATTTTACCTGAAAAATCCTGAACATATTGGGTAAAAACCATAGGCAAAAATAGAAGAATCTCACTATAAAAAAAAAATTATAGGAGTTACAACCTCGTGCTATTACACAAGGAGAGAACAATAATGTTGTCCCTATTGTATCTTAAATTAAAGAAGACACTCTCTATTATTTTTCTCACATAATGAGCTCTTACTCTCAATCGCAAAACCAACACTTTCTTAAGGATTTAGAAGCCTATTTATAGGCCTCTAATTCTTAAAGCTTAAGGCTTTGCTTATGAGGTTTTGCACTGCCTAAGTAAGCTGTCATCATTTATTATTTTTTTAATATTAACAAGGTTGGTTAACATTGTATATATCATTTGCCTAATTTTCCCCACTATCAAACATTACAAATTTATCAAATGAATCATTCAACTCAATTTGAGAACTTCCTTCCTTTTGTCAATGTTGAACCTTCTCTTTTGCACTTTCTACATATTCTCTACTTGCCCTTTGCTCATCATACAACTCATATAGCTTATCATAATTGTGATTAGGCGTACGCATCCACTTACGTGTTTCATATTTTTCCTAAATACAAATAAAAATACAATTACACACATTAACTTGAACTAAAATAATTACCTCAATTAATTATTTCCAAACATCACCTTAAGCATCAAACATATTTGTTATAGGATTCCATGCAAGATCACTTAAACCATTAAATAAATCCTTACATTCACTAAAGATTTTCTTTAGTTTCTTAATTCTATTTTTAATATTTATTTTTTGAATAATTGATCCAAATGAATCCCTCAGCACATGCAACATATTGTTAAAAACTGTAGTACTCCAAGTTCTATTAGGTCAATTTTCTTTACGATCTTCATCTAACATAGCATCTAGCATCACACCATCCATTTGAGGTGTCCAACCCATAATGTCTTCACTTGCACTAGCATATTCACCACTTAGTAGTTTTCTTTTCCTCGGCATTTCGAATCTGTACAAATTAAATTTCTTATTTTGCATGTCTAAACTATATATATATATATATATATATATATATATATATATATATATATATATATATATATATATATATATATATATATATATATATATATATATATATATATATATATATATATATATATATATATATATATATATATTTTGCATCCATTTGAGGTGTCCAACCCATAATGTCTTCACTTGCACTAGCATATTCACCACTTAGTAGTTTTCTTTTCCTCGGCATTTCGAATCTGTACAAATTAAATTTCTTATTTTGCATGTCTAAAATATATATATATATATATATATATATATATATATATATATATATATATATATATATATATATACACACATATTTGTCATGTCAAATATATTCAAACAAGCACAAAACAAATGCAAAAAAAGATAAATATAAAATACTAAACATACTCAGACAAAAATAATAATAAAGGAAGAAAAACTTGATAATCAAATACCAATGATTTAAAAATTAAGAATTACAAATATTGCATAATATAAATAATAAAGTTACATATACGATTGATAGTCAATCCACATATGTTGTGCTATGTTACTTCTTATCATTTCTCTTAGCCTATAATCAAGATCAATGGCTAGTCCACCCTTAACAATCCTATTCTTAGCTTGTTGAAGTTCCATATCAACTTCAGCAATTAAATTTTCATCTAGATTTGTACTAATAAAAAAGTTATGGATTATAAAACATGCCAATACAATTTCAGTTATGGTTTCAAATAAATAGTGGGGTCTAGTGCCACTAGCTATAATTGAAAATCTTTTCTTCACAACACCAAAAGCTCTCTCAATGACGTTATAAGATGAAGCATGCTGATAATTAAATAATTCCTTAACATTCTCTGGTCCATGTCTAGTGTTCTCTTTTAAGTGACAACAAACACCTCTATATAGTGTTAGTAATCCACACCATAAAGGAAACCCCAAATCC
Organism: Reutealis trisperma; assembly: GCA_947687605.1. Taxonomy (NCBI): domain Eukaryota; kingdom Viridiplantae; phylum Streptophyta; class Magnoliopsida; order Malpighiales; family Euphorbiaceae; genus Reutealis; species Reutealis trisperma. The sequence continues at coordinate 134,420 of CANTUT010000135.1, read as the reverse complement.
ACTAGATAAAATTTTTCTAATAAAAACATAAATAAATTAATGCATGTTGTGTAACATGCAAACAATATTTCTGATTTAATTACACTTAACTTAGGAAATTATATATTTATCTTCCATACTTAATGCATTTTAAGATTCTAGAATTAAATGCAGTTCCTTCCCAACTGAGCAACATATATGTGAATTTTGTATTAAAATATTTTATGTTGGCCATTCTTTCTCCCTTGAAATTTAGAAGCTCACTCCCTTAGTACTTTGACAAGAATATGTGCCCCATCTATAGCACCAATGCAATCTTGTATGTAAAAATTGACTCTATTATAGTCATACTATGCCAAATATGCTAATTATATTGATAATAAAAAATGTAACTATGTAGAAATTATATATCTTATCTTGAAATAAGGATAAAATCTATTGTTATTCAAAATTTGACATGGAACTTCATATCCAGTTGGTTGTTTAACATATTCACTTTCCATTGATATCATAAACCTTAGAATACTATGAAAATGACAACTTACTATCTCACTGAGCATTGAAAGAAAAAGTTGCATACTCAATTATTAAAATTTTGGCCTAAAACAATCAGAAATTTGCTCCTCTATTATTGCTCTAAAATCTTTCAAAATCCTAGTTAGTCTCAACTTTTCACACAAGATAGCAAAAACACAAGGGCTCATACAGACAATATTTTGACAAGTTGTCTCATTTTTAGTAAGTTGAACCATTAATTTATGTCAAACTATATCACTCTAAGAATTCATATTGTTGAGGGACTTATTAATAACTATAGTTTGGATAGCCAATAAATGTAAAAGATGCACAATATAATAAAATAATAGGAAAATATCCTGAATACATCAGCATTGCCAATTATTCATAACATTTTTCCATATATTTTCAAAGTCTTATATGGCACCAAGATTATCCATAATGCATGCACAATATCTTCTACATTATTTTCTCTATCCATTTGTAAATCAAATTGAAATATATTTACTTATAAATATAAATGAAAAAAAAAAGTGTGGAAAAACTATCCCTATAATTGATAAAAGAAAGACAGAGAAACTAATGACATAAATTATCGAAAAACAAAATCAGTATGAAGCAGGTAATGTATATAAATACAAATTAAACAAAAAATCAAAAACATATGAAATGAATTATATATATATAATTAAGCATGTGTACCATGTGTTATATAAGGGCTAGCTAGTTGTGGCCTACTACCTAACTATGTATTATGCATCCCTAAGATTAGTAATTTTTATACTTTGTACTATGAAGTATGGCTATCAGAGATCACTACAAAATTAATAAATTTCTATGTGAAATATGATAGAACCACATACTAAAAATAAAGTCAGCATAAAACAAAATCCAAGAAAAGTAGATGAATATTTAACAAAATAATTATAAACCTAAGCAGTAATGCTACAGTTAACAAATAAATTAAAGAACTATGAACCAATCAGCTTCCTAGTACTTTTCAGAATTCAATTTACTAAAGACCAAATAATTCTAAAACGATGAAACTTGTAATAGAATTCTCTACAAGAAAACAAAGAACCAACCCACATCATCTCAAGCAAATTACCCAAAAACAATCTCAATATATACAATAAACATAAATCAAACAAAAATTTTATTTAAATATCATCAACATAAATCTATACAACAAATATAAATAAAAAAAAATTATTTAAGTATCATCAACATCAATTCTATTCTACATTTCCAAAATGCCATAAGACCCATAAGGCATTTCATATCCCATTTAAAATAATATCATAAATAAAAAAATAAAAAAATAAAAAGCAACAATACCTAAAAGCAATGATGAACGCATAGAAGATAATGAAGGTTTTTAAAGCTTTGTGAGACCAGATAATGGATAACATACAAAAGATCTTCAATGGCAAAAATATTAACTAAAATTATTCAGAACCAAGAAACCCAACATCGATTACAAACAACAAAATAACAAGTATAGACTATGCAATAATTAAATAGATATCACCCTTAATCTCTTCCTTAGCATATCTAATTGACCCCTAAATTTCTTTAAAAAAAAAAAAAAAAAACCTTAGCTCTAAGACCCAATTGAACCTCTAATTTGATATCCAAAATTTGCAACACAATTTGTTACTTGAAACAAATAAAAAAAAATAATGAGAATGATCAAAAGGACAAGCGGGATTAATCACCATTTAAAAAGGAAAAATAATTCTTGCTAAATTTTGGAATTTCTTAATGAAGTCTAATCCTACTCATTATTCTGACTCTCCCATTATTTTTGAAAAAAAGAAAGAAATCCTAACCCTCCCATTATTTTTGAAAATAAAAAAATCTATCTTAAAAGAGACCTAAGAAACAAATAAAAACAAAAGGAAATAGGTTGAATAATCCATCTTTCAAATTCTAAAAATTGAAAACTCAAAATCAAATATAAGTAACTATAATTAATATCGCTACCATGGATATAAACATATACAAATTAAACTAAAAAGTAAATTGTATATTTGTCATTTTATAAACCTTAAAATCATATGGAAAAATAGTACTAAACCTCATATCATAGCAAAAATAATATAGGTGTATTAGAAAATCAAATATATTCTCAATAACGAAAGGGTTGTAGCACTAAAACATGAACTTAACAAATAAGGACAATCAAAATTCATTTATTCGCATCTTTCATAAAATGTATATATATATATAGCCATAGACTCATTCTTAATTTGAAAAAAATATGACACCTAGGATATCACTCATATATTCAGTGAGAAAAATGGATTTCAATCCTACTTTGGTAATACAAATAAATCTAATAAAAATCAACATATCCTCAGTCACCAAAACTTCATGAAAATATATATATAATTATAACACAAGACCTGTTTTTGCTCAATGATTAAACTGTCAGCAATAAATATTTTAATAACTAGATCCGATCAAACATACAAGAACTTACCTATTCTTGGAACATATAGAAAGTAAATATGTACTTATAAATACCAAGCCCTAAAACATACAAAAATTAGACTCCAAAATAATTTATATTCTCTAACCAAACCCAATTTATATTAGCAAATTATATTTAAACCATTTTTATAATCTAGTAACAATGTACAAAGAATACCATTAATTTGCCAACTAACATAAAATAATTGCAATAAACTCTAGAACTATTTTTAATTTAACACAAACCCTTGAAAAAAATAAAAACCAGACCCATTTTTTATACAAACTTATGCAAACAATAAAACAACAAAACAAACCAAACAAACAGAAACTTATTTACTCAGAATTATATAAAATTATTTTTGTTATTTCAGATTTAAGCCCAAATCAAATTCAATTCCATTTTTTAATTAAACTCTACATCTTAAGGATTCAATTTTTTTTAATTGATCAAAAATAAATTTTATTATGGGTCATTCTCCCTCTCTGCACAATAACTTTGTCACAGAAAGGCGATTTTGTTCATTAAAAAGGAATTCATAGCAAGAGATGGTAACTCTATCCTCCAACTATCGAGCAAGTTCGTTTAATATACCAAAATGCGCAAATATAGAATATAATATATAATAGTAAAAACAAATTACTTTTGTTTAAGAATTAAACCAAAAGAATAAACACATAATGAGAGAGACAGTAAATCTTACTAAATTTATAGATAAAACCAATGATAGCTTCAATGAAGCTAAACTATACCCATTTTTGCTTTTTGCTTCTGAACACCAAAATGCATTAACAACGCGTAAATGAAAATATTATCAAACCAAAGATAGAGGAGAAATCAATTGATCTAATAACAATAGTTCATCCAGAGAAAACCAAACCATAAAAATGAAGATATTGTTAAATCTAGTGATAACCAGCACTGAAAAGAGACATAGAGAAAGGTTCCCAGTGAAGGAGTAAGATGGGTTCAGTTTGTGAGAGGGACAGGAATCAGTAGGTTGAGATGAGTAAGTTTGGGTCTTTGAGAGAGATTGTGCTTAACGAGTCTATTTAACAGACAGGTCAATAGTGTTGAGAAAGAGGTGATTGGATCGATGAGGGTGAGTGATAGAGAGAGCGAGTCTGTGAGTAAGTATCTGGGTTGAAAAAGAGAGATGTTGAGAGCGGGTTACCAATTAAGGATGAAGAAGGAGAAGAAAAGGTAAATCTTTATGCAGCTATGTGAGACATTTCCCTTATAGTCCACTAGAACTACCTGCTTGTTGGAGATATTATTATGGTGACACATGATAGAGGGGTAGGAAAAAAGCCTCAAGATTCAATTGAATGGTTATCGAGAGAAATGTAATGGATTTTGTGATTTATTTTGAATGAGAATTAGGGATATGGAAGAGTAATGAGAGATAAAGCAAATGATAAAAGTGCAAGATTGTAATTGTGCACTGAATAATAATATTTTCCCCTCAAGCTTCACTTTTTCTCTTCATTTTGGGGAGAAAATCAAGAAAGGAAAATATGTTATATTTTCTTTCCCTTCTTTGTTTTCCCTCCTTTTCCAAATAAAGGAAAGTTAGATTCCTCCTTATTTTCCACTCATATTTTCTTTTCTCTCTTATTTTCTCTCAATCCAAATATAGGATAATAGATAATAACTACAATATGTTGAATGGAAAGAATTTTAAAAATAATATTGATAATAATAACAATAATATCTAAGATAGGATTGTTAACCAGGCTACCTTATTTTAGAATTTTTTTATATAAACAATTAATATTAATTGAAAATTAGATAATATTTTTAAATAAAATAACAATTCAATATATACAAAATTAAATAGACAGTTTCAAATAGTATAATAGTTTCATTAATTTATTTTTTAGAAAAATATTAGTCAAATTTAAATGAGTGCAAATGAAACAATTTAGAATGATACTTCACTCATTGTCCATTCCTACATTACTCCTGTGATAACCTAAATTTTTATAAATTTTTATAAATTATATTTTATAAGAAGTTTTATTTACTTTAAGAAATATTTATTTGAAGTGATGATAATATGATATAAAAATATTTTTAAAAATATTTTCTTGAGATTTTGTGTTATTTTAATTTTTGAAAGTATTATAAAATAAAAATATTTTATTTATTTTTAAATAAAAATGTGTGGCAAAATGTGTTAAATTCAATTTGAAACCTTAACCTAACAATACTTGGGCATTGATATTAACCATCCAAACCACCTTTGTTTTCTTAATGTTTTGTTTCCTTAATTTATTAACAAATAAATGAATTATGTATTACATAAAAAAAAATAAATAAAGGATGGCTCTTATTGGTCAAGAGCAGTTAATCGGAGGCAATCCAATTTAATCACCAAACCTGGTTGGAAAAGGAAAGAGAGAGAGAAGAGAGAGGTTTGGTCGACATCTGACCACCACTTGGTCACACCGCAAACACTACCACATCCCTAAACCTCTAGAAATCACGAAGAGAGCAAAAATAATAAGAAATGATGGCGTATACACTGCAAGAAGCTTTCTGGTGATGCGAGCTTTCAACTTTGATTTTGAGCTCATATTTTGGCACTCTTGGTACCATTAGACTTGTCGCCTTCCCAAATTCATTTTGATACCCATATTACTGTTGATCCTTAACTTGAAGCACATATTGAATAACTTGGGAATTAGAACTAGTGGGCATTTTTTTCTAGCGATCAGTGGCATGCACTTTCAAGTTTCTGACAACAAGGCAAGTTAATGGCATCTTTCCTTAGCCTCTAGGACCATCGGTAGAGGCGACACATAGGGTCCAACTAACAACTTCTTTTTAACTTCTCAAAAGTTTTATGACTCGAGCTCAATCAAATTGTGCATTGGTAAGTCCAAAACCTTTGCTTTCACTTCGATACTTTTTTTCGAATTTTAACATCAGGAATGTGTATATGTGATAAGCACTTAATCGACTATACTTTACCCCTCATTTTTAATAATATTTTATCCTTAAATTGAGTTTGATTTATTTGTTTATTGCTTTTCTAGATTTTTTTTAAGTTAATCCAGTGCCAAATGATGCCATGAACCAAATGTGACTCAAAATGGTGAAAGATCCAAGCCAAAATGCTAACTTTTGGAAGAAGATGGGCAAACACAGGTGGAGGCACCACTGAGATTTCACCTGTGGGATAGACACCATTGAAATTCCACCTGCGATTTCACCCGTATGATAAGAGCAAATTAAAAAAAAACATCCAGTAGCCTCCCACGGGTGGAGCCACCATTGAGGTTTCACCCGTGGGCCCTTGGCGTCATAGCCACCACTAGAACCCCAGTGGTGGCTCTAGTGGTGGGAGGTTAAAATTCAACAATATAAATCAGATTAGATAGCATTTTAAGAAAGAGCCGCCATAGAGCAAAAATAGAGATTTAAGAGGGTTGGGTAAGCCCTAGAGTCCTGGGAAAGGCTTGAAGGCTAGAGATATTGAGAATTTAATCAAATCAAAGACCAAGATCCAAGTCGACGTGGAAGATTGAAGAGAAGATTTCGAAGAACATCACTTAGATTTGTTTGAGATTTCCTCCTCCTTTATTTTTTAGCATCTTTGTTGTTCAATTTCAATATGAACTAATTCTATTTGTAATGAACCCTAGTTTTGATTGTATAGATTGAAGGATTTAAACTTTAATCAATTCATCTTTGGTTATTTCATTTTCATGATAAATCTTATTATTCCAATTAGCAATTGCTAGCTTGTTGATTAGATATTGTTTCTATATTAGACGAGTAGAGATACCCTAATATAGATATATCACTCATAGGAATAAAGAGTTGATTGGGGTGCTAGAGATAGACCTACAAAACTTCTTTGGATGTTAATCTCTTAAACTTAATGCTACTTCTATTTGATTATAGGTTGAGAAGAGATTCCCCTATAATACTTAGGAAGTTAGGGATTTAATCACTTAAAAAAGGTTTTTATCTAATTTAGTGAGAGTCCAATTCAATCCATTGTTTGATATGCATAAGCAACTAGGGGGATTTATATTTAGATTAGCTTTGCCTAGATTATTTCCATCAATATCATTTACTTGCTTTCTTGGGTAAGCTTAGTTAATTTAGCTTATTTTAATTAATCTTCATCTTAATTACTCACTAGACAATAGTTGAAGTTTGCGCTAGTACTTATATACTATCCTCATAGAGATGATACTCATACTCACTACTTTATTACTTGATAATGACCTGTGCACTTGCAGTTTGTTAGTGTGCGTTTCGGCACATCAAGTTTTTAACACCATTGTCGGGGATAGTTTTATAATATTAGCAATATTAATAGAGATTATTGATCTAGTTTTTATCTTTATATTTTCGCATTTGTTTTTGTTTTTGCTTTCCTTGTTTTATTTGTTTTGTTTTTACTATTTTATTTGTTTTTTCTATTTTATGTTTTTATTTTGTTTTAAGTTTGTGTTTCCAGAAAAAAAAGAGAAAAAGAAAAATTTCTCCATGGCTGATCAAAACTATCAGGATTAGAACTTTTACCTGAATACAGAATGGGGATATCAGGGAAATCAATATCACGATCATGGGTACATCTATCACACTGATTTCCTAGAAGAATATGGATGGGAAGCACCAACAGAAAAGTCATCCCTTGAGCTTACATTAGAAAGATTCACGGCGTCTACAGAGAATTAGGTTAGGGAATTAGACAAAAGAAATGAAGCATTAGCAGTTGGCTTCCCAACTCAATTTGAAATGGACACTACATTGGAGGATGACAACCATGCACAAGAGAAGCAGAGGTTGGAAGAGATGTTTGTGATTTTAGTGGGAGCTATAGAGAAAAGATTTCAGAGCATCAAGACATCTCTGGAATACCAACAGACTTCTCTTCACAACTTGGAAAATTTTGTTGGGCAGATTTTGGAATTGCTAAGTGAGAGATTTGAAGGCAATCTACCTAACGATACCAAACCCATTCCGAAAGAGCAACAAAAGACCACTGCCATCAATTGGTTTTGGGATGATGAAAATGAAGAAGACAAGAATGGTGAGGCAAATTTGGGAATGCTACACAAAGAAGTTGACGAGGATGATTACTTAAGTGAGCAACCCCATTTCCAACAATGGGCCATGAATAGAGTGGAATCTAGTGTTGAAGAACTCTCTTTTGATGATAGTGAGTTATGGGAAAGTATAGAGGGGGAAGCTATGCATGCTACAAATCACAGCTCCCCCATTTTTTCAGCCCTCCCACTTTTTAAAGAGAATGATAATAACCCACTCACAACCCCAATACTCACCCTTCCTTTACCCTAATTTCCATCAAATGAACACTTGGCCACACATGATCCCACACCTTTGCCACCTTTCTTTAAATGTGTATTTGTTAGAGAATCAAGTATGTGGCCAGCACTTGTAGTCTCCAAATTTTCTTTGGAGAGGGAAATATGTTTTGTGGAGGTGTTAAAGCAAAAGGTTAGTGAATTTGGGTAGAGCATCTTGGAATTGCAAGAGGTGGCTGCCATTGGCAATGTACATGCTTGCTTTGGTGCCAAAGCTGAAATCCTTGCACTTAGCCTATGGGTAAGATTGTTCGACGATGGTTCTAAACCTAGCAAGCTTTAGTTTGCACATAATAGAGAATCAAAAATAATTTTTGTTGATAAACAAAGGCTAAGCAAAAGCCACAACCTTTGCATATTCTTCTTTATCTTAGTTTATAGAGGTAGACAGCACAAGGAAACCTCTGAGCCATTGGTGGAAGATGAATAATGATAACGTCCAGCTAATACAATATTAAAGAAGCGCTGAATGGGAGACAACCCATTGATGGTCTATTTTAGTTTTTATTTTTATTTTTTTTTTGTTTTTTATTTTTTTTTATTTTACTTTAAATGGATCTTATTTTGGTTGTAGTTCAATTTTTCTCTATGCAGAAACATTGATCATGGTACATTCTCACTGGAAGGAGCACCAGTATGATTCATATGGTTCATCATTCAGGGCAGTTACTTCCCTCTTTTACTTTTTCATTTTCCTTGTTTCTAACACATTGGGGACAATATGTTACTTAAGTGTGGAGGAGAGGTATATTATTGTGCCCTATCTTTTATGAATCTTGCATTTAAATGAATTAAGTTATGGCAATAGTTTGATTTGAAATTAACTATTTCTAGTGATAAATTGGTCTAATTTTGCTATGACAATGACTTGTTGCAGTGTGGATTGAATGTGGTGGTCATGATTAGGAAATTAAATTTTTGCAAATCTTTTTGCCTGAAATTTGAAACTATAGTTACACTTTTTGAGCTTATTTTATTCCATTGTTACTTTTGTTCTAGTTTAGTAGAAATGCTTAATATCTTAGGTGGCTTGACTATTTTTCTTGAAAAAAAAAAGAAATAAGTATATATATGTGTGTGTGTGTGTGTGTGTGTGTGTGTGTGTGTGTGTATATATATATATATATAAAAGATTATGCAAAGGAGCTTTGAAAATGTTTACATATTCCGCTATTCTTGACTCTTGAAACATAAGGGATTGAGAATATGAATAGTGCTAGTAGCTATTTGAATGTGTGATTCTAGTTGAGTAACTGGAGGCCGGCACCACAAGTGTTTGCATTCACGTAAAAAGGCTAGGATGACAATTCAAACAAGTCAGGCTCCTTAGTTAATTAAAAAGAAAACATGAATTGAAATGTATCAATGAAAAGTCGAGTACATAGTCAAGCACCAATGGGAAAAATCCTTATAAATCTACTTTGCTTGAACTTTTGTTTCTGTGGAATTATTTGCTCAAACCTGTAACTTTAGAATTTAGGTTTCAGATTTTTGAGATTTGTTTTAGAGATTTCTTGATTTGGCTATCATGTTTAAGCCTTGTTGATTTCAAGTTGTTGTAAATCTTTTTGAATTTCTTTTACTAGAGAGGGTAGGTTTTATCTCTTACTGTTGTTACGATTTAATTTGCTTGAGGACAAGCAAATACTCAAGTGTGGGGGAATTTGATAAGCACTTAATCGACTACACTTTACCCCTTGTTTTTAATAATATTTTATCCTTAAATTGAGTTTGCTTTGTTTGTTTAGTGCTTTTCTAGAGTTCTTTTAGTTAATCCAGTGCCAATTGATGCCATGAACCAAATGTGACTCAGAATGGTGAAAGATGAAGCCAAAATGCTAACTTTTGGAAAAAGATGGGCAGACATGAGTGGAGGTACCATTGAGATTTCACCCGTGGGACAGACACCATTGAAATCCCATCTGGAATTCCACCCGTATGATAAGAGTAAATTAAAAAAAAACATCCAGTAGCCTCCCACGGGTGGAGCCACCACTGAGGTTTCACCTATGGGCCCTTAGCGTCATAGCCATCACTGGAACCCCAGTGGTGGCTCTAGTGGTGGGAGGTTAAAATTTAGCAATATAAATCAGATCAGATAGCATTTTAAGAGAGAGCTGCCACATAGCAAAAATAGATTTAAGAGGGTTGGCTAAGCCCTAGAGTCATGGAAAATGGTTGAAGGCTAGAGATATTAAGGATTTAATCAAATCAAAGACCAAGATCCAAGTCGATGTGGAAGATTGAAGAGAAGATTTCAAAGAACACCACCTAGATTTGTTTGAGATTTTCTCCTCCTTTATTTTTCAACATCTTTGTTATTCAATTTTAATATGAACTAATTCTATTTGTAATCAACCCTAGTTTTGATTGTATAGATTGAAGGATTTAAACTTTAATCAATTCATCTTTGATTGTTTCATTTTCATGATAAATCTTATTATTCCAATTAGCAATTGCTAGCTTGTGATTAGATATTGTTTCTATATTAAACGAGTAGAGATACTCTAATATAGATAGATCACTCATGGGAATAAAGAGTTGATTGGGGTACTAGAGATAGACCTACAAAACTTCTTTGGATGTTAATCTCTTAAACTTAATGCTGCTCCTATTTGATTATAGGTTGAGAAGAGATTCCCCTATAATACTTAGGAAGTTAAGGATTTAATCACTTGAGAAAGGTTTTTATCTAATTTAGTGAGAGTCCAATTCAATCCATTGTTTGATATGCATAAGCAACTAAAGGGATTTATATTTAGATTAGCTTTGCCTAGATTATTTCCATCAATATCATTTACCTGCTTTCTTAGGTTAGCTTAGTTAATTTAGCTTATTTTAATTAATCTTCATCTTGATTACTCACTAGACAATAGTTGAAGTTTGTGCTAGTACTTATATACTATCCTCGTGGAGATGATACTTATACTCACTACTTTATTATTGATAACGACCTGTGCACTTGCAGTTTGTTAGTGTGCATTTTGGAAGTTATACTTATATTTAGGAAGTTAAGGATTTACTCACTACTTATATATTGCTTTTAATTGAATATTGAATGAATTAATTTTATAAAAGAATTTAAAGTGAAATGCCTCTTTTATGCAACAATGGAGTTTGAGTTGATTATACACACACCCACACACACACTCTTGAGTAACTATGATAATTGCCTAGTTTTGGAGGCCTAGAGGGCAACTGAGTTGTTGTTAGTTGTTGTGAGCCTTGAAGGCTGTTTAGAAGTACTATCTTGTTATAGATGGTAAATGTCCTAGTTGCATAGGAAACTATTTGAAGGTCTAGAGTGCAATTGAGTTATTGACTGTTGTGAGCCTTGAGGGTTATAAAAAAGTGTTATTTCTTCTTGTCATAATGGGTGAATGCACTAATTATAAAAGAGACTCTGCCAAAATTTTAGTAGAAACTTAAAAGTTGTTTAGGTAGAACTTTATAGTTAAATTTAAGCTGTATGTATTCTAAGATTACATATCTATTATCCAGTATAGGCATCTCAAACATCTTCCTAGCCACTAGACAATGGACACTTTAAAGAAAGCTGGTTTGATTTACTCCAAATTTGTTAGTGATATATTCTTGCTTACATGCATTGCATACTTTTTACAAAGAGTATTTTATTGAAGGATTTAAATTATTACTCAAGAAAGAAAAATTGAAATTATTAAAGTAAAGGATGAGATCAATTTGGACTACAAGAACAAATTATATTGTAGAACGAGATTCGATAAGTAACAATCAACGAATTGGAATTCATTTATCAACAGATTTTTTTTCTTCCATTTGAATTCATTTCAATAATTCTTTTAGTTGCTTTGATAGGTATAATTATTGTGGCTAGTCGGTAATAAATCTTTAGAATTACATATATATAATTATTTGTGATTGTTAGATGGAATTAAAATGAAGTTGAAATCACTAGGATGATGATCTTTAATGATAAATGGATATGTGTTTATATGATGATGATCATTTTACCCTAAGGTAGTGAAAATTGATCATCCTCATCATTGCTCAAGTGTAAGTAGCGTCGCATGACCATATGGTGATGGCATTCCCTTTTAAGGTTTGTGCTGCTTTAGCATGAGGTGATGACAAACCTATTTATGGATTAAGAGACTTATTCGAATAAGAGAGCCATATTAGGAAGGTTGGCTCCCTGTTATTGAGGTCTAATATGATTTCTTACTGACTAATTCTGATCTTTGGCTGATTATATGATATTGACTATATTGTTACTCATGCATGACCACTTTTAGGTTTTGGTATGCTTACTAGGTATCATTTAATGAGTCGAGATGCTCACTAATGTCTCTCTATTTTTCTTAGGTTGTAGGTTGAGTTTGGGAAGTAATTTAATTGAGTTATTCCTACCTTTAATCCGCCGATAGCAATGTTATTTTATTTATATTGAGTTATGTAATTATTTTCATATTGTTTGATATTATAAACTCTAGAATTCCATATGTTATTTTCATTATCTATAACTACTATATAGGATAGTTATGTGAATTTTGTACGAGTATATGTTGTATTTATAGGATAGCTAAGCTTTCCCATTCTTATAGGATAGCTAAGCTTTCTCATTCTAGTTGATGTGATGGTCTATTAAGCAGGAATTTGATGATGAATAATTGATATGGTTGAGATTGTAGCCATAAGTGGCAGAAATTTGATGTTTTACATAAGTTCTGCTTGATAGGTGGATTCATATCGCTTGGTTATTGATTTTACAGCCATCATATTATAGTTTTTTCATTTAGCAAGTAATCAAACTTACTATAGGTTCTGGAAACCTTATACTTCTCCATTTTCTAGTGCTGGCCACGAACTCTTAAGGTCAGGTTATGACAATTTCAACCTATTATTCCTCTAGTATTTCTAACCTTATACTAATACGTTAATATTAATTCTTATCATAGTCAAGCTAGTCCCTATAATAATTGCTCACTTCAATATGAATTAAGATTTTCTCATATTTTGCAAATAGGATCTATCATATTTTTGTAATCTCAATTGTACATTTCAAAATAAATGGTTAACGAGTTATGACAATTTCAACCTATTATTCCTCTAGTATTTCTAACCTTATATTAATACAGTAATATTAATTCTTATCATAGTCAAGCTAGTCCCTATAATAATTGCTCACTTCAATATGAATTAAGATTTTCTCATATTTTGCAAATATGATCTATCATATTTTTGTAATCTCAATTGTACATTTCAAAATAAATGGTTGACATTTTACTATCTAATAAATAACTATCCACTCATTAAAATTTAAAATTATTTTCTAATAAAATCTCAATAATTTATTATTAAACTAATTGTTGAAATTATACAAATATGATAGGTTATGTTTATTCAAATATGAGAGGATTAGTAAACCTACCATGGAGATGCTTTTCTTTTCTCCTTGCCTCTTACCTTCCAAGTTTTCCATTATTAAATTCTAAGCTTGCTTTTTAAACTTTAATTCAAAATTAATGCTTTATTTTAGATATATGTTTTTTTTTTTTGGTTAGATATATTCTTTTTTAAAACAATATAGGTTTGCAGTTGATTTTAGTTTATTAGTTTTGTTAAGATTTACACTAAATTGTTATTACTCTACTTCATTAATATTAAACTTAACTTAATATTTTTAATATTATGAATTAATTTTATCTATCTTATTATTAAATATATCTTTTTATTTTATTAAGAATAAATTATCAATATGAAATTAATAATTTTGTTAAGAACATGTATTTAAAAATAAATTAAAATTAACAAAAATAAAGGATTATTGATAAAAAAAAAAAAATCTCCAACTTAACATATTTTTGCAATTATAACATAAACTTTAAATCTTGGCAATGTCATAGAAAAACTTTAAACTGTTTACAATGTTTGCACTGATTAACATTTCGGTAAAAAATCCAATTAGAAAGTATGATGTGGAATGTTTTATTTATACATATTACAAGTGAGATATATATATATATATATATATATATATATATATATATATATATATATATATATATATATATATATATATATATATATATATATATATATATATATATATATATATATATATATATATATATATATATATATATATATATATATGGTAAACTATTATTTAGTCCTTAAGGTTTAACCTAATTAACTATTTGGTCCATATATTTTATGAAACTGACTATTTGATCCCTGAAGTTTTATTCCGTCAATGAAATTAGTTCTTCTGTCCAAAATTTATCCAATTTATTGTTAAATTAAAATGAAATGGTGAAAATACAGGGACTACATATTTAATTAAGTTAAACCTTAGGGATTAAATAATAGTTTAAGTAAGGCTATTTTAGTCATTTCACTTTTATTTTAATGGTAAATAGGACCAATTTTGGAGAGAATGACTAATTTCATTGACGGAATAAAACTTTAAGGATTAAATAGTCAATTTCACAAAATGCAGGGACTAAATAGTTAATTAGGTCAACCTTCAGGAACTAAATAATAGTTTACCCTATATATATATATATATATATATATATATATATATATATATATATATATATATATATATATATATATATATATATATATATATATATATATATATATATATATATATATATATATGTACACCAAAAGGGCCTGTAGGATCTCAAGGTAATATAGAAATGATCAACATACAAGAAAATCAATATATATATATATATATATATATATATATATATATATATATATATATATATATATATATATATATATATATATATATATATATATATATATATATATATATATATATATATATATATATATATATATATATATATATATATATATATATATATCTCAAGGTAATATAGAAATGATCAACATACAAGAAAATCAATATATATATATATATATATATATATATATATATATATATATATATATATATATATATATATATATATATATATATATATATATATATATATATATATATATATATATATATATATATATGTGTATGTATGTATACCAAAAGGGCCTGCAGGATCTCAAGGTAATATAGAAATGATCAACATACAAGAAAATCAACAAAACAAAAAATATATATAAGAAACATTTTTCACAGTTTCTGATCTGTATGATCCCTTATCAGGCAAAAGAGCAAGCAAAGAGCATACTCCTGTTACTTATAGTTTGAATAAATAAATACCGAAAATAAAAAAGTTTAAAATAAATATACCTTAGATATATTTATGTTTGAAAATTATAACTTATAAACAAAATATTATTTGTAAATTATAAAGAGATATAGATAGTTTGAAGTTTTGAAGGAATATATGTATTTAAAGGTGATATAGGAATTCTGTATGGCTTAGTGTTTACAAAGAGGTTTTCTCCTATTTCTAAGCTTCTGAAGAATTGCCTGCTTTGTTTGAAGTGGACTGTTTTATATAGAGAATTCTGAATGACAGTCTTGAAAAATTTTGAAGTTAGTAGGCCCGTTAGAGGACAGGCTAGTTGGAGCTATCTTCTAAAAAGGTTGGAATATAGCTTCACATGTATTGAAACTATGGATGCTTTAAGTCATTTCCTGACAGAAGTGGAATACCTATTTGAAATTAGTGGAAGGACTGTACTTTTTCACTGTTGGCAGAAAAGTAAAATTTACCTTTTTTTTTTACAACTACCTTTAATAGGTGGCAGAATAACTTTTTACAAGGTTTAAAAATTTAAAAATTTGAAATCTACTTTTTAATTGGCGATAGAATACCAAAACAATCATCTTTATTATCATCCCCTAATCAATAATAGGTTCAGAGGAACTTGAGCTTGTGCTTGATCTTAAAGATGGTGCTTTTGAAGAGCTTGGTTTAAAAGAGGCTGATCCATTTTCTATGATCTGTTGGACCATTTGATAAAATTCATCATCTGTTTTTGTAGCAGCTAATTTTGCAATAACAAATGACTTTTGTGCTAAGAAGGTTTTTATTTCTTTAGGGCATTGAATGAAGTTATTCTTGATTAGCCAATTTTGAACTTTGGTAGTAGTTACCTTATTTTTGAAAAAACCCACCATTTGACTTTGAATCTTCTGATGAGATTGTATTGACAATCCTAAGTTTAATGATATGCAAAGTACTAGATACATACCTAGGGCAGAAAAAATTTTGAACAAAAAAGAAGAAAAGGGTTAAATCTTTTTTCTGTTTCTATTGGTTTGAAATGTTATTTGAAAAGTTCATAAGAAGGTTGTACTTCAAGAAACAGTGTTTCAGATAAATTCCCAAAGTGATTCCACCATTAAATGAACCAGTAAGGTATTTTGGTTGTTTGAAAATTCCTATTAAAATAGAATAACCAAGAATGACTATGTTTGTGATTTTGAAAGAAAAAAGAGTTATGCTTGTTTGTAGTCCCAATAGTTGAAACTATGGCAGTAGTTAACTCGGGTGTGAAGGTCAGTAGGGAATTGTTTAAGAGCTGAAATATCTTTTCCTTAATTTGAAGGGTGTATAATTTTTTAAATAATGGATGTGAAGTATGTAGGATCATAATGGTTTTTGTCTTTTTTGAAATGGTTGAATTTGGCTGAGTCGGTTGTTTCCAAAATGGCTTGGTAATAGGATTGGGGTTTGATTTTATCCCAAGGTGTAAAGAGCCATCCATTTGGAAAGATTTGTGTCACTACTTTGGAAGGATTTGGGTTATAAAATCCTTCCTCCATAGTCAAGATTGTTTGAAAATGTATTTTTTCTAAATACTCACTAGTTTTTAAAAAAAAATTTCTAATAAAACAATTTCTTAAGTATTTGGTTTGAAAATATTTTAAGATGAGTCTTGGGAGGGAAAATCAATCATCTTAGTTTTTGAGTTTGAAAATTTTCCTTTACCTTTGACCTCTGAAGAGGATGCTGGAAAGGCATTTAATGATGAGGCTTAGGAAGCCTTTTGAAGTGCTAAAAGTATTTATGGTGAATGGGCTAATTGTTTGACCCATTTTTTAATTTCTGCCTAAGAGGTTTGGGTCTCAAGTTTTTCTTCTTCTTCTAGGACAATATCCATCTAGGATTTTACTGGCTGGGCAGAAGAAGGTTTGTTTGAAATGACGATGTTTGAAGTGTTTGGGCTAGAAGTTTGGGCCTTGGCCATTTCCTCAGTGTTTGAATTTTGAGGAGCTTTGCCCATGTCTTTTGTTTTTCGAGGCATTGCTACCTATTTTAAAGGAATTCACAGGTTAGAAAATCTAGAATTAAGTTTGTATCTCCCTTTATAAATTCAATATCAAACTCAAATATAGAAAGGATAGTTTACCATTTGGCAAAAATCTATTTTGAAGCTAGGTTTTGAACATCTTCTTGTAAAACTTCTTTTGCAAATTTACAATAAATTCTTAAAAGAAATTTTGATTCAAAAGATCACTTTGAAATTTTGAAATACATAGAACAATTGAAAGAATTTCTTTTTAATAGTAGAATAATTCTTTTAATAATCATTCCAATATGCTTATGTGAACTGGATTATACATTCCCGCCCATTTTGAAATTGTTTCAAAATACCACCATACCCTATATTTGATGCATATGTCTCTACTATCTTTAGAGCTAAGGGATCAGCTAAATGTAGACATGAAATTTTTGAAACTTGTTTTTTGATAGTTTGAACAACCCCTAGTATGCTGATCTGACCATGGAACTGGATTCTTTTTTAACCTATTATGCAATGGTTTTGCTAGATGGTTAATGTTTGAATAGAAATCTAAAACATAATTTAGACTTCCTAAAAACCTTTGCAGTTGTGTTTTATCTAAGATTTTATTAGGGAAATTAGATGCAAATGCAAGAGATCTCTTAATGGGTGTAGTGGTACCTTAAGTAATGTAATGACCCAAAAACCTTACACGAGTTTGAGAAAGAGAAATTTTTTATTTTGAAACTACTAAACCATTTTTCTTTACAATGTGGAAAAATGTTTGTAGATGTTTAAAATGCTGTTCAACAGAGTTTGAAAAAATAAGAACACCATCAATGTAGACAATGCAAAATTTGAATAAGGATTGAAAATGTCATTCATAATCCTTTGGAATTTTGAGGGAGCATTTTTCAAGCCAAGAGGCATGACATTCCATTCATATTGTCCAAATGAGAATGTGAGTGCATATCGATATCTATGATCAGGATGAATTTGAATTTGCCAAAATCATTATTTCATATCAAATTTTGAAAATAGAAATACAAAATAAGCAAATCCTTTTTATTGGGAATAGGATACCTAATCCACCTTAAGGCTTTGTTCAAAGGTTTGTAATTGATCACTAACCTAGGTGTTCCTCTTTCTATTTCACTATTCTTATTGACATAAAAGGCTTTATAAGACCAGGGTGATCTAGGTTTTGAAATTAAGCCCTAAGACTCTAAATCCTGAATTCTTCTCTACAGTGTTACTCTAGAGATTTATTCATATGAATAGGTTTAGCTTTGGTTGGAATTTGTCTTTTATCAAAATCTTTTTCATAGAGCATATCAACTATGTGTTGTTTTCTATCTAAAAAAGCATTTGGAAGATCAAAACAAATTTCTTTTTCAATTTTATTTTGAAAACTGATGATTTTATTTTTAATAAAACCAGTTTGAATTTATTTTTGCATTTTTTTGAAAATGGACATATTGCTTAAGATGCATGAGATGCCTTGTTTTCCCTTTAAGCAAAGCATTAATCTAAAAGTTATAGATTGAATTTGCTTTTATAAAATTGAGATTCTTTTTCTTTGGTTTTTCAAGGAAAGGAAAAATAATTTTTGATTTCCTTGTTTTGAAAACAATTCCATCATCAGTGACTTTATAGGGAGTAATCAAATTAATGAAAAGAGTCCCCAATATAACTATCTGATGAAGGTCTTTTTGTAAAAGAAAAACATTTTTCAAAGCAATTTTCCCATTAACTATAGAGGCTTCTATTTTCCTAATAATAGTTAATTTTGAATTATTTGCAGTAACAAGTTTTTCTTTTGTTTCAAAGTGATATCTTTTTGGAACCAAATTGTAGTTGATACAGTTGATATCTGCTCCTGTATCAAACAAAGTAATTGTTTCCAATTGGAAATCATTTGAAAAAATAATTTTTATTTGAATTAAATATTTTTGAGAAGTGATTTTCCTCAAAACATTTATAAGATTATCTAGAATCTATGGAACCTTTTCCAAATTATCCAGTTTTTGTAGTTCAGATTCTTCTATATGATCATCTGAACCAAAATCAGAGTTTGAATTAGACATATGTTTTGATATGAGACTTTGGATTAAATCAGAATCCTTTTGCTATTCTAGTTTAAGGTCTTTCAATTTTGATTTAATTTCCTTAACCTCTTTTTGAAAGTCTTGAATGGTTGGAACATGTTTTTTGGTTTTCTTACCTCTATCTAGGATGGTTGTAAGATCATAGGAATTCTTGCTAGTAGAGGGTAAGATGGAAGGTTTTTCTATAGGCTTGTCTTCTAAAGTCCTAAGAAGCTGATCTAAACATTCCTTTTGAAGGCTAGGATCATTAATATACTTGACAACTTCAAGAATTGCTTCTTGACTCTTTGTCAGCGTATTAATTTATTTGTAATTTTTATTTACTTCAGAATCTGCTTCTGAGCTAGACTTTGTGTTTAAATTGGAAGATGAAGTAGCTAACTCATCTATTTGAAGGGGTTCTCTATCCTCTGAAGACAATGAAAACTCAAACTCAGAAGAGTTAACTAGAAGTGCATAAATCTTATTTATGACTTTTTCTTCTAATTGAAGTTCATGAAGTCTAGTGCTTAGTTTACAAAATTTTGAAGTATGATCTTTTTTACCACACTTATAGCAGTAATATCCTTAACACTAGTCCTAAGTTTTGACTTACTATAGGCCTTCTTATTGGATTTGAAGGTCTTCTTAGAAGAGATGGGTTTCTTATAATAGGTTTCATTCCTAGGTTGGGATTTCCTATTATAAGAAGGTTTGGATTTCCTACAGGGTTTGTTTTTACACTGACAACTACTGGTTTTTTATTTTGACTCTATGGGATTGTAGTCAAACTGTTAACAGAAATTTCCCAATTCTTGCCTAGTTTTTCTCATTTCCCACTTGAGCTATTTTTGGAGTTCCAAGTCTTAGCAGATCTTAAGTCCTTATTTTTGGGTAAGACTAATCAATTCTCCATAGGTGAATTGATCATATGGAATATGGTTACCAAAGGGTTGTCTAATGACATTCTTAACTTTTTCTCCTAGGATTTTGAGTAATCTTGCAAGGAATTTTTCTTTCCAGAATGGCTAGTTAGAATCTTCCCTAAGCATAATCCTAGTAAGGAATGTGTTTTTGTAAGTTTGAAAATCACTAAGTCTCCTACACCTAAGATTACTAAGGAACTCAGCATTTTTGTCTTTAAGATGGAACGGGTCTCCTATGAAATGAAGAGATATGGTTAGGATGAGGGTTGAGACTGCATCCTCTATAGTATTAGAGCTCTCACCTAAGATATGGGTTCCATCTTCAAAGGTTTTTACAGAATGGAGGATTTCTAGCTATTGTCATTAGTTCTTTCTCTCACTCTCATTCTTAAATTGATTGGAATGGGATGATGAATTTATTTCTTTGCCTCTTTGCTAATAAATCAGAATTCTCATAGAGAATAGCAAAATATATGAGATTATAATGACCAGTTCATATGATTCGGTTAAGTTCTAAATAAGTAGGAATCCCCCTTTCTTTTTTACCCAAAAAATCTGAACTAAAGAATTTATGTTTAACTTGATCATTATTTATAGAAGGACTTAAAATATATCTTCTTTTGATAGAAAGAGAATGAACGTTCAATTGATCTTGATCCTTGTGTAGTGAAAAAGGAACTATATTGGATCTGCACAAACTTCCTGATAATATCCAAAAATGGCTTGTTTTTGTTAAAAGATGGACATTACTATATGTAAATTCAAGTGCGTGGTATACATCAGTACTCCAATGCATTTCGCCTTCTGAATCAGAATAAATACGTTTTGAACCTTCTTTTTAAAATTCAAAGTGTATGTTCCAGCCCGAATTTCAGCAATCACTTGTTCAGATTTTACATATTGATCATTTTGAACTAAAAGGAAACTTTTTGGTGGAATAGTCACATTATGTAGAATATCTTGACTCTCAATAGTTACATATAAGTCTATATAATATAGAAAAGCAGGATGCCCATGACGTGTATGTATCGGATGAACCAAATCCTCATTAAATTTGAATTTTCCATTAGAGGGGGCTCGTACATGTTTTGCAGTACCCTACGTGAATACTCCGCCAGTATGAAATGTCTTTAATGTTAGTTGAGTACCCGACTCTCCAATGGATTGGCCTGTAATAATACCTACGACTTCTCCTAATTCCACTATATCGCCATGAGTAGGACTCCGACCATAACATAACATAACATAACATAATCCCACCATCCTTTAAGCTATCTTGAAAAACCAACTATAAGGAGTTTAGCTATAGCTCTATCTGTTGTTCCTATTTGGGTTTTATAGGCATCGGCTGCCATGGTCATCTGTTGGAGAAGGCTAAGGATGTTACACTCAGACATTCCATCTATATTCCACTCATAAACAGATGAGGCATTAAACCTAGACTGAGTCAAGATATGAGGTTTATTTTCTAAACCTAAATCAGGAGCAGTAATCCTAAGAACAAGGTTTTGCCAATTTAACCTATTAACTTTAAGAATATTTTCCTATTTGAAAGCTTCCTCATTAGAAGTTTCTATGGTTTGTTCTATAACACTAATAGTTCTATGTTGAGACTATGAAGTGTCAAGGACCATAGGATTGGATGAGTCAGAGGTTGAGGTGTCAAGGACCATAGGATTGGATGAGTCAAAGGTTAAAGTTTGACCTATCCTACTGAGTTGGTCTTTAATGGCCTGAACAAACTCAAGTTTGTTGTTTTGAAACTGTTGTTGGGAAGGTTTGGAAAAATGGTAAGGTTTGAAAACTAGACTCTTGAGCTTCTTATCTAGAGGATTAATAGATTCAAAAGGTTTGGAAATACTAACAGCTGTTCTTTGGATATGAGTTTCTATCCTAGTGAGCTATTTTCCTATTGTATGAAGGTGAGAATTTGAAAAATTCATTTGCCTGACAAGGTTTTTGATATTATCTTTTTCCTCATCTTGGACTTTTTTATAAGGTGTTGCATCTATCTCATGTTCACCATAAGGGATAGACATCTTCCTAAGAGGTGGATGTTCTGACTGAATGACCTAACCATCTACCTTCCATTTAGGAAGTTTATTCCTA
This sequence comes from Reutealis trisperma, assembly GCA_947687605.1. Lineage (NCBI taxonomy): Eukaryota > Viridiplantae > Streptophyta > Magnoliopsida > Malpighiales > Euphorbiaceae > Reutealis > Reutealis trisperma. Next base: position 111,781 of record CANTUT010000135.1, on the reverse strand, counting down.
GTGGTGATAGGATTAACAGACATGTTTGAATAATCTAAACATTTTTCTTTTTTAAAAGGATAAGAAATATGATTTTCTTTTGCGTAATTTCAAATCAATCAAAAAATTTAATTTGAATTTTGAACTAGTTACAAAAATCATAATGTTTTTCTTGGATTTCATTTCTGACTTCCAAGAAGTGTTTGAAAAAATAGATCTTTTTCTATTCATTCTTTTTTGAATAAAAATCTCCATGAAGAAGTTTTTTAACAATTTATTTTCCAAAGCATTGATTTCTGCTTCAATGTTTTGGGTAACTTCTGAAGGTGTTGAGGAAGAAGGGACATGTATGTCTTTTGTTTCTTCTTCTTAGTTTGAAGGTTGGCTTTCATAAATTAGTTTTGGTATAGTAGTATGATAGTCAACATTTTGAGAGGTGAAGCTAGGTATACCTAAGGTAGAATACCTTGGCTTTTGTATTTGGTTTTGAACTTGCTCTAGGTGATATGGACCATATATGACTGAGGGACCATTTGAGACTCTTCCTAAGTCAACAATCGAGGATGTAGAGGCACCATCATTAGAAAATCTTGAGCTGGTTGATTTTATGTCAAAGGTGAGTTTGACTCTACCATCTTTGAATTGGGTTATGTTTTTAAGGTTGGTGTTTGGTTCAAGCTGTTTTGGTAGCTCTGGTTGGGTAGCTTTTTTTAAGATCAATTCTTTGAGCAAGGTGATGTCTTTCCATTGAATGGTCTTAGGGATAACTTGGATCTTGTAAGATCTGTTTGAAGTGAAAGGGTTTCTCCTTTAAAGGATTGTTTGACATGTTTTGAAACAAAAGCAATCTTCATTACTTTGTAATGAATTTTGAAAATTAATGCTATTGGGATTGATCATTTAAATATTTTGTAATTGTGAGTCTTGATTTGAAAAACAATATTCTTTAAAATATTCTTATCATTCAAAGATACTGTTATGTTTGGATAGCAATCAAAACTAATAGGTCCTATGTTAAGACTAGACTCAATGGTTCCTAATAAAGAATCCTAAAAGTTTGTAAATCTTGCATCTCTAAGAACTGCTAGGATTGAAATATCTAGACCCTCTCTAGTAAGGGGTTTGATACCTACCTAAATTAAGCCTATATGCAAGTATTTAAAGGACTTCTCCCTATATATTTGAATGGATTTTGAAGAAAAAAGATGGATTTCTTCAAAAGGTTTTAAAATTTGAACATCTCTCTCCTCAGTCTTGATGATGTAATCAGTCCTGAGGAAAAAAAGTTTTGAAGATAAATTTATTTCTTTTGAATCCTGAGAATTTTCCAGTCATCAATTTGTTTTGAAAAATTTTCAATAGTGATTTCCTCACTATTTACTACCCATTTGGTATCAGAGCCTTGGGGGGTTGTGTTGCTATTGTGAACAATGTTATGCATTTGTTGAAGAAGATAAACAGTAAAACTATTGAGTGAATAGTTGAGCGGAGGTAAAGTCGTAATTCTTGTTTTGCATTGAGAGTCTTAGGACGTTAAATCTGGTGGCCATACTCCTTTTCATTCAAACATTTTATTTTTATTTTCAAAATGGATTTACAACAGTTTCTCTATAGAAACACTTTCTTTTCAAACTCTTATACCTCTGACTCTTCAAAATTCAAAAGGGTAGTAAACAGTGAAGAAATCACTATTGAAAATTTCTCAAAATAAATTGATGACTAGAAAATTCCCTATATATATATATATATATATATATATATATATATATATATATATATATATATATATATATATATATATATATATATATATATATATATATATATATATATATATATATATATATACATTCTTAATTAATTATAATATAATGTACCTTAATTCTTAAAAAGTACTTCTAGCAATTAAAATCTCTTTGAAATTCTTGGTGATATTAAAGCTTCCAAGACTCCTATAATCGTTATTTTCTCTTCATCTTCTTTCGCCGTTTCTTTAATAGCTTATTAGCTCATTTTTCTCATTTGGATTTTTTACTTGTTTTGCTATTTGATATTAGCAGGCAGTTATCAACTATGGTGCCTCATGGTATGTGTTTTTCATTTGTTCTTTTGAAATTTGCAATGTGGGTGTTATATATGCATACAAGGTGTTTAATAAAAATCCTATATTGAGAATTAGGAATAACATTTGTTTATTCTCAAAAACTTTTCATTTAAAATCTCAACTTGTTTCATACAAATGAGCTGTATGAAATTTTATAGATTTCATTTACAAATTTGTACATGGCTAGTAAAAATGAAATTTTATGAAATTTCATAATATTTTATTATATCTTTCTAGTACTCTTGTTAATTGATAGCCTTTGCATCATCTTTTTCATGTGTCAGGTGTGTAGCCAAATCCTCCCTGCATTTTGCCAGCTGAGCAACAACTTCCCTAAACTTTTTTCCTTTGTATATGCAGAGATTGATAAATGCCCATAAACAACTTTGCATATTCGTTACACACCCACATTTCATTTTTATTGTGATGATGAAAGGACAAAAGAGTTCAGAATCTCGCAAACAACCTATATCAAGATATAAGCTCAGAGAAAGTAAACACACCCAAAGTCTCCTTCGCCAATCAATAATTGTGGAGAGAAGCACAGAGTGGTGGTGCAAGCAGGAGTCTCAATCGCAGCTTTGCTATCTAGATCTACCGATTCAGCATGACAACGATTGGAAAGAGCTGGTGTGGTGATGGTTGAAACACGTGAAGGGTTGATGATTGTTATTTTTGTGTTACTCAAAAAATTTGGAAGATGATAGAGAAGAAGAAGAAGTTGCACCATTAAGATGTCATTTTGTGTAGTTTTGCAACGGGGAAAAGAGAGAAGATCACGAGTAAGAACAGAGATTTTTTTTTTTTTTAGTTGCCACATAGATGCTGACTTGTAATGTACATTAATAAAATATTTCATATCATGCTTTTTAATTGGATTTTTGACCGAACTGTTGATCGGTGCAAATATTGCAAAAATTTTAAGTTTTTGTATGACGTTGCCAGATTTAAAGTTTATATTATAATTGTAAAAACATATAAAGTTAGTGAATTTTTTGTCAATAATCCAAAAATAAATTCATTTATTAATTTCGTTCAACACTAGTTAATTATATTTTTTATTGATAAATTTTAATTTTGGATAAAACTCAAATTTAAAATTGTCATTCTAAAAATAATTTCAGTATCATTAAGCCAAAGAATTATTAATATTAATAATAACATATTTAATTGCAATAAAAATAATTTTGCACACTAATGAAAATTATTCTTAGAAATGATTAGGCTTAGAATTATCATTTTTATTTATATATTATTAAAATCGCGATGGGAGCAAGAAAATTTTGAAATTTAATGATTAGGTTATAAAAATAATAAAAAATAATTTCTGGCACCTAAAAGCAACTCCTGGAACATTCATTTTTAAATTCAATTGAAGTAACTTGATGAATAAGGTTAGGTTTTTTTTTTTTTTTTTTTGGATGATGAATAAGGTTAGCTTATGTAGAGAGAGTCAATTTTCAGAAATACATAGCCTCTAAAGTTGGCTTTACACCACTAATCTTCGTGTGCTTGTGTTTGCCATTACAATTGAAATTTACTTAATTGTTATAAAAATAAATAAATTTGACATAAACATTTATTCATTACTTGTAAATCACAGAGATTGATCTTGCATTGCATCCGCTATGTATCTTATCTTTCTTTTTTACATTTGTAGTTGCTGAGACCAGGAAAACATCTGATTATGTATTTAAGTAGATGACATATCACACATGCACTAACAATAAAATTATACATACCAATTAAGGTTAGCTCAATTGGTACATCTGCAAGTAATTCCATGTAGAGAGATCTAGGCCCTTACCCCAAGTAAAAAACCAAAAACAATTATACAAAATACACAAACCTAACCTGCAAAAACCACTAGAATTATGGGAATAACAGGCTAAACCAAGGGGTTACTAGATCCTAATGCTACATTATACGTCTAACTAGAAGAAATACACCTCGCTCAAGGCATTAGTTCAAAATAATTTTTGAAGGAAGGTGAACTCCTGGTACGTACTCTTCTGAAAATAAGCCCTTGCAGGCAACAAGTTTGATGATAGAATGAGCAATGAGATTGTACCTTTCAAGAACTTCTACAAATCCCCTACTAAGGACTTGCTCCACCCAATCTTCGATCACTCTTTTCTGATTCGATAAATATGCAGCTGCAAGTAATTGCTCCACAACTTTTTGGTCGATGTCTAGTGAACATTTTGAGCCAATGATGTTGCGGAAGCTCTTGTTGATTTCATTAAATATTCTCTCAGCAAGAGCATCAAAATCGAAAGGCCTGAAAACCACTGTTCTGTCTACCTGATCAAAGAAATCTTGCAACCAAGCCTTGGAGTTTCCAGAGATGGAGTCATTATCAGAGTTTCCATCATCCGTGCCATGCATATCATTCTCTTCGGCTGGAAGGTTCAAATCCAGGTTCCTAGTAGGTATCTTATGAGCCCGTTTAACCACTTCTGAAATTCCATGCTGCTCTAGATTTTCATTTGTACCAACCAACTTCCTTTTATTCATAAAGATGGAACTAGAGGTACCTTTTCTCATTGTAACTGATAGGTTCAAATGCTGACCCATTTTGTCAATCGGAGCTTGTTCAATTACTATCTGCATTGACCGGCCCTTTGCTCTCAATATTCTTTCCTCAGAATAGGTAGAGAAATCCTTCTTGGAAGAGAGAATTTTATCTGTTGCAGTTGTCACGAATATTGCATTGTTTATTCCAACTTCTCTTCCATGTGAATCTGAAAATTTGCCAGTTTGAATAGCATGGGACAAACTATTCTGAGCCTGCACATCTGCCTTGTCTACATTTTCAAGAAAGACAACAGATAAGGGCTTCTTGCACAGCTCCCCAGCAACATAATCAATTACAGTCTTCCCCCGGAACATGACATCATAACCATGCACTTCTTGGCTGTGTGTATGAGTCCTCCAATCAGGGGGACTTAAATCTGCAAATACTAAGTTTTCCTTGCTCCCATATATTATCTCAGCAAGAGCAGAGGCAATTTTCTTCTTGCCACGAATATCAGGTCCAAGGAAATTGAACCATATATCCCGTCTCAGACCAGTTCCTTGGCGTCTGTCATTTCTTGTCCTGCAATGGGCTATTGTTTGGCTGATAACCTGTACAGCTTCATCTTGCCAGCTAACTTTCTCAGTGAGGGCTCTAAAGAGCATCTTGAAACTACTAGGATCAAACTGCCCACCAAAATCAAGAGAAGATGATGATGATGATTGAGCCAAATGGTCAGAGATACTACCATTGACAACATCAACATTTGCTGAAAAGGAACCTGATAAGTCCTGTGGAAGCTCTAAATAATTTTTATTTACAGGTTTCTTTGGCTCATCACTGGTAGGAACAGGGCTTATTCTCAAGCCTAAATCTGTAGTCACAGAAGTTGCAGATGCAGGGGATGCTCGACTACCATCAGCTATGCTTGAATTGGAAAAACTACAAGGAGATTTGTGACCACCTGACTCAAGATCTTCTTTTGAAGGTTTTTCCCATTGTTTGGATAGCCCACTCTCAGTGTTTGCCTCGGAAACTACAGATAAAGGAACACCTAAATGCTTTCTTGAAATCTTGTGCAACTCAACAGGGACATTGATGCATTTACTTTCATTTGGTGTTGCATTTGTATTGTTGCTGCTACACTTTTCAGCATCTTCCTTCTTGTCTTCAACCAGCTGACAGCCCACAACAGTTGGAAACCGAGAAGGATGAATGTTTGACCCAGGTGATTGGGTTTGATGAAGACGTTGGCATATGCTGTCCCATTTTTTCTGTAGGCCTGCAACTTTAGCACTCAATACCACTCCATCATCTCTTGTCTGCACTGGAGAGAGAGAAACTATTTTTTACATGGATATGGAAAAGATTCCTTATAATTTCATTGTTGATAAATCAAATGTGTTATAAGCTCACGCCTGGGACAAAATTTAACAATCAATTTTTCACATGAATGAAATTTGCTTTCTGATTCTCGTCCACAATCACAATTACAATATTTGATGGACCTTGAACCTTAGACCAGAAACATAGAGCTATTTAAGGTTCTCCAAAATGGATGTTAGGCCCACAGTGAGCCTTACTGCAGTCAGATAAAACCTAGTAATGATGCACATGTGATCGTAGGTTCAAGAATTCTATTTTCTATGAGGGGTAGTATGACTCAAGTTACCTGGACATAGCACTGTGATATATCCAAATTTCAGAGGTTTGATAAGAACCACAATAACACATTTGATAATTTGGTCTATATTTTACACACTTATAATTAATAGTAAGAAGTATTTCCTATTTTGAAGACATATTCAAAAGCAAAACGAACCTTCGCATCCAATCCCTTGTTTGTGCCAAGTTCAGTCATTTGCAACCAAGAAGGTAAGTTTGATCGGTACTGATCTGCTACTGAAGCAATGAATCCATCCTTTGAGACTGCAAGTATTTCTTGTTCACACTTCTCATTGCACAGATGACAGCGGGATAGGCCTTGGTAAGAGCTACTTAAAGAGCTATTCAACTCTGGAGGTGTAGAAAAGAACCCACCAAATGGAACAAATGATTCCATCAAGCTGAAATTATAACATGAGAATATAGGTCAATTTTTATTTAAAAACTTTTGTATATAACACATCCACCTCAATTGTAAGACTGCTAAAGTACTATATATTTAAAAATAAAATTCATAATTATCTATTAGATCATATAGGCAATCGACTGAGAGCGGGGATATGCTCAAGGCAGCTCAAATTACTATGCCAATAAAGGACATATTCACAACCAAGCAAAATTTAGTAGTGAAGAAACTAGTCACAAAACTCATCTAAATTAGAAAAGATATTGATTTCTAGCTAGAGCAACCAGAAGAAAAAACATGGCTGAGGCAATCCAGTTTAAAGGATATTATATTATCCAAAAACTTGTACTGACACAATTCACAAACTCTGAATATAAGGATTCTAACCTGTTTTTATATTGATTATGAAAAGCTAAATCCCTGTAAAAAAATAAGATATATATTTTGAAATAGAAAACAATGTTAAAAATCTTTCTAAATTTGATGCTATAGCATCATATCATCATTAATTTAAGTAGATAAGGCATGGACTTTGAAGGATCATTCCCATCACAATTGGTTAGAAACTTATACTAATAATATAATGGTCTGTTAAATTATTACAAATACATTAAAGTTGTTTCATATTCACTAACAAACAAAACATGTCCCCTATAAGATTATGCCAAAAACAACTCTCAGATTCTCAGAGTACCCAGCACTTGCAATCAAATTCTCAGAGTCAGAACAATAAACAAAAAAAAATTCAGATGTATGCATGTCATATAAATTATAAATAAATATAAATTATAATAACACAGCTTTAAAAAGTAGTCTAAAATGCAAAAGTGGCGACTTTACCTGGACCTGGGATATGAATCAACCATGGAATTTCTGAAAGAAGTTATAGGCAAAAGCTGCAAATCCCAGTCCTTTTCAATGGAAGGAAATATGCTAACAAACTTCAAATAACCTTCATAACTTGCTGTTGAACCTATAAACCAAAGTTTTCTGCCACGTAGTTGCAACAACCTTGTCAATTTTTCAACCACATAGGTCACTGAATCACTCAAACCATTACCACTGTTATCATCATTGTCACTGTTAATAAAAGCTTTCAAATCCCCAAGATTCACCACCAACCCAGGTCCCAAATTTTGCTCTGCAAATCTACAAACCTCCTCAAATTTCAAATCCACACACCCTTTGTCCAATTTTTCATTTATAAATTTTGTAATATCAGTTTCAATGCAAATTACAGATAACCCAGATAACTCCACTGGCAAAATGTTATCTTTTCTTTTCTCTATTACTTCACTGAAACTTGTAAGTGTATCATAAGCACATACACCAACAAGCAGAGGATTCCTGCCTTTGTTTCTCAGAATAACCTCACTGATCCTTCTACAGTTCTCATCTCCATTGAAAAACCCGGTAAAAGCCGGAAAAGGAAAGCTAAAGCCTCTTCTACCTGAACCAAGATCCGGATTATCATTCAAGTTGCAGAGGAACATAGGTGGGACTTTGAAACGTGAGAATTTGAAAACCTGAGGGAGAGGCCGAACAACAGCGAGCTTGATTTCGGAGCTCCGAAAACCCGATTCTCCGAAAACCCGACTCACAACCGGGTCATCAAGGATCGATAAAATCAGATTTTGGAGCTCCACTTTTATACACGACATTGAAGTGGAAGATTGTTGCTGCGAGATTTGATGATACAAATGGAAATTCTCCGGTTGCCTCCTCTGATTAGCCTGAGACCTTTTAATCGCTGCCATAAGTGAATTCGACACTGGCGGTTCATCACCGAGCTGAGTCGCCGGAACTCGATCAAGCGAAACACTAAGACAAAGCTCGAGCGCCTTGAATTGTAGGCGAGGAGAGTAAGCAGAGTTCCTTGCACGCGCACAAGCATCGCGTAGAATCGAAGAAGGAAGAGAAAGCAAAGCGGATACAGCATGAAGCGACGTCGTTTGACCATGTCCTCTCCGGCGCGCTACACTTACTGCCTCATCTAGCGCGTGAGCTGCTTCAGGTGTCAAACATTGCCTGGCCGTACTTACCGGCGTAGGCATCGCCGGCAAACACGCTAAAAAGAAACAAAAAAAATATCCGTCACAAGTTTGTTACGTCTGTTTTTTTTTTTTTTTAAATATTTTTTTTCCTTTTTTTTTTTTTTGTGTTTTTAATATCTTTGTTTATTCAACACACAAATATAAGTTCTTTAAAAAAGAGTGTTTGTTTATAGTATAGGAGAGTTCAAAAAAGAGGAAAAAGCTTAAATATTGGAAGAGAAGTACTAGCGGTGGTGGTGGTGATGGTGGTGATAGGGTGGTGGAGTGGTGGTGGTGGTGGTGGTGGAGGAGGAGGTGTAAAAGGTGGGGCCTAGTGGTGAAGGAAGTGGGAGATAATAGGTGGTGAGTATAGATTCTATATAATCTAAAGATCTTTCTTTTTTATTTTTCTTTGTGTGTGAATAAGAGAGAGAGAATGATATCATCAGAAAGCTTTTTAGAGAAAGAAAGAAAGAGAGATGCTGTGTCCACTTACTTTCAGTGGGCCAACATTGACAGTCAGCGTCACTGTCTGCTTACGTGTATTTTTTATATATAATATAATAGAATAATATTTTTTTTAGGTGAGAGTCAATGAGTTAAGGAAAACGAGTTGACTCGGTTCTTTATTTATGTTTTTAAAAATATTTTAATATATGTAAATTATTATTATTATTATTAAAACATATATGGATTGGTTAACATAATAAAAAGATAGTATATGAATTTTTCTATATGTAAATTTTAATTAAAATTTATATAAATATAATAACGTGAAAATTTAATGAGATAATTTTTGAGAGAATCATTAGATATATTATGAAAAATTTTGTAAATAGCTTTTAAATTCATCTTTATATATAAAAATATTTGTTAAAAAAAGTTAATATTATATATTTTATCTATGATTTGAGCATCGAAAATTCAAAATTATTAATTATTAAATTTAACAGTTGAGTAATGAAATGTCTATTTCTTAAAACATAGATATTTTATCTTAATTTTAAGAATTATATATATCAGTGAGCTAGTTTTCTAGTTCACTTTATTAAAAATAAACCGAATTTCCTCTATCAATATGTCCAATTTTGAAATTATTCAGCTTCTTAGCCTTCTAATAAACAGAAAAAGGTTCGGTATAATCTTCAACTTTCTAATTAATCACAACGACTATGTATGTCACTAACTTTTAATAAAGTATACAAGTATACAAATTTGCAAATATTGATCATTGTGTCTCAAAGTGATTAGCAAAGATAAATTTGACCTTATCATGATGAATGAGCTAGTTAAATCATTATATTAGATTTTTTTTTTTTTTTTTTTTTTTGCCAAGTAACTCATTATATTAGATTATTGATTATTATGCATCAAAGAATTGATACTAGATAGGGTATGACTTAGACTCGTGTTATTATTTTTTTTAAACAAATATAATTCTTACTAATCATATGGAAATATCCAAAGACGAAAGCGCTCAAATAAAGGCAAAAGTCTGTTGGCAATGAATAAAATTAGCATGAGACCGAGCCATTTTGAGTTAACGCATAAGTAATCTTGTTCGTTTGTCTCTTTACAAAAAAAATAATAACATTCAACGTACTGTTTAACAAAGCTCTACAAAACTAAATAATGATCCAAAACTCAGAGTCATCCACAAATAAAGAGTAGAAGCTATCAACAACCCTTTTTATATCCGTCTCTATCACAATATTATGTAAATTAAGAGAGAGTAGCAATATGGTAGCCTCTAATAACTCCAATGCCTCAAACATTTTTCAAACATTTATTTATTATTTTAAGTCATACTAAGCTCAATTAATCGCACTAAAATTGCATTCATAATTTAATAAGTGCATATTTTAAATTCAATAAGACTATCTAAATTTTGGCTTTCTCACTTTTATATATCTAAGGAAGACTAAAAACACATAATATAAATTAATTAATTCTACCAATAAATAAGAGTAATTAATTTATCTCGTTCATCATTTTCTAAATATAATTATGTTACATACGTATAAATTATTTGAATGAAATATATCTTTCTTTCTTTTATTTTTTATTTTTTTTAGAATTCTTTTTTTTTTTTTATTTTTATTGTATATATATAGTATTTCAAAAGATTTTAACTTCCTCTTCTTCTTCTTCTCCTCCTCCTCCTCCTCCTCCTCCTCCTCCTTATTATTATTATTATTATTTTGTTAAACAGATTAGTTTTATTGGAATCTTTTACCTATTCTATAGCCATATTTTACAACCAATTTTGTTAGCTATTTTATGGTTTTGCAACGTTAATATGATTATAACCACTAATTACAATTTGCTTATTTTTCTTCACTTTTTCTAGTGGCCAACGATACACTAATTGACTAAAAATACCAGTGCAGAGTTGAAGCTCTCATCATCAAATAAAAAAGCACTTTAATTCCTTTTATTCGTTCATCTCTTTCTTTTCTTTTTCCTTTTTATTTGCTGGGTGAAAATTAATTTTGGTAATTTGTTGTTCCTATTTCTAGTTCTAGCTAGAAGAGTTGTTGTATCCTATGGATTACACAAATAAAATCCTTTAGGACAGTACTACTTTTTGCACACCTTAGTCTATTGTTTCTATTTTTTTTTTTTTTACAACAATCTAAGGGATTTTAATTTCTTTCTATCAACATGAGCTCTCTACCTATTCTAGCTACTAGCACATCTCCTGCTTTATCTTCTGACCCTTCTACCACAATCAATGCTGCTATTAATGGTGCTGCTCCTATTGGCCTTAGTATTGGGTTTACTGATCTACATGTTGCTGTTGTCACAATGCTTCCTACCTTGTCATATGCAAAGCCTTTTCCAGATGTTTCTAAAATTGAAGTCTTTGAAAGACAAAACTACAAAAAGTGGCAAGAATAAGTTTTCTTCATCCTAGACATACATAGAGTTACTGGTACCTTGACAGATCCTAAGCCAGCTAATATTTCAAACTCAAAACAAATGGAGATTTGGACTCATGCTAATAAAGTTTGTAAACACACTATGAATCTTAAATACACTGTTGAAGATGTTGGAAAACAAAAGCTTGTGATTGGTGACTGCTATAGGTGGGAGATGATAGATGGAAAAGATACCAAGATGAAAATAAATGAATATCATAAACTATTGAAAGAATTAAAGGCTGAAAACATTACACTTCAAGAAGAATTTGTTATTGGAATCCTAATCGAAAAGCTGCCAGAGTCATGGAACAACTACAAGCAACAAGTGAAACATAAGCATAAGCAGTTGTCATTGGCTGATTTGATTACCCATATCTTCATTGGAGATACCAATCGCAAGGAACTCAAGGCAGCCAAAGCAAAAGAATTAGCATCAAAGGCAAATCTGGTTCAAGCTCAAAATAAAAGGTATGCCAATAAACCCAATCACTCTCATCAATCTAATTTCAAACCTAAAGCCACTAACTCCACCACTTTCAAGAAAAAAAGCAATTGTTTTGTTTATGGAAAGCCAGGTCACCATGCACCTCAATGCAGGAAAAGACTAAGAAATGAGAATCCTCCTAAGCCAAAAGCAAATTTGGTTGAAGGAGATGAAATAATACCTACGATCGTTTCTCAGGCTTACTTTGTGGCCAATGTGAAAGAATGGGTGGTAGACTTTTGAGGTACTGGGCATATAACAAAGATGTCTTTACCTCCTACACTCTAATAAGAGATGGAGAAGAACATGTTTATCTTGGTGATTCTCGAACTACAAATGTTTTTGGTAAATTAAAGGTTCTTCTCAAGCTCACATTTGGCAAGACTTTGGCTCTCAATGATGTGCTTCATATGCCTAACATTAGAGCAAACTTAATCTCTATGGCTTTATTGGGAAAAGTTGGAGTTAAAGTTTCATTTAAATATGACAAGATTGTAATGACAAAAAATAATGTTTTTGTAAGAAAGGGTTATCACAATTAAGGACTTTTTGTACTTAGTATTTCTAATGTTATCAATAAAATTGCATCTTCTTCTGCTTACTTGGTTGATTCAATTGATTTATGGCATGCTAGATTAGAACATGTAAGTGCAAGTTATATACATAAAATGCAATCTCTTGGTTTAATTTATGGCATTAATAATACATACTTAAATAAATGTGAAATTTGTTGTGAAGCTAAATTGACTAAGAAAGCATGTTTTTCTATTCATAGAGAATCTGAATTGTTGAGTTTAATTCATTCTGATTTAGGAGATTTATAACAAACTATGATTAGAGGTGATAAAAAATATTATATGACTTTTATAGATGATTATTCTAGGTTCACTAAGGTATATTCACTTAGAAATAAAAATGAAGCTTTTGACATGTTTCTTTTATATAAAGCTGAAGTTGAAAATTAATTAAATAAGAAAGATTAAAAAGGTTAGATCAAATAGAGGTGATGAATATACTTTGTTTAATGACTTTTGTGAAAAGGAAGGAATAATTCATAAAATTACCCCTCCTTATTCATCTGAATCAAATGGAGTAGCTAAAAGGAAAAATAGGACTTTAAAAGAAATAATGAATGCTATGCTTGTTAGTTCTTCTACTCCTGATAATCTTTAGGGTGAAGCTATTTTGTCTGCTTGTCATTTGCAAAATAGGATACCATATAAGAAAACTAGTAAGACACCGTATGAACTGTGGAAGGGATATCCGCCTAACCTAAAATATTTAAAAGTGTGGGGATGTTTTGCTAAGATTATGTTGCCTGATCCTAAGAAAAGAAAAATTGGTTCTAAAACTTCTTATTGCATATTCATTAGTTATGCTAAACATAGCGCTGCATATAGATTTCTTATTTTAAAAAGTGATGTGCTTGATGTTAATACTATTATTTAGACCAAAAATGTTGAATTCTATGAACATATTTTTCCTTTGAAATCTAAGATAATTTCTCATGCGACTGTAGAAAAAGATTTTGAAAATTCTTTTGAGGAATTGAGAAGGAGTAAAAGTCAAAAAAAAAAAAAAACCTCTTTTGAAAATGATTTTTATATTTATCTTGTCGAAAATGATCGTTTAACTTATTTTGATGCTATTTTTTCTTTTGATTCCATGTTTTGGAAAGAAGCCATTAAACTGAAATTGACTCTATTAATCAAAATAAAACTTAGATTTTGAATGATTTACCTCCTGGAGCTAAACCTATTGGCTGTAAATGGATTTTTAAAAGAAAATATAATCCAGATAGATCTATTGAAAAATATAAAGTAAGATTAGTTGCAAAGGGTTTTACTCAAAACGAAAATGATGCCTATTTTGATACTTTTGCTCTAGTGACTAGAATTTCTTCTATTTAGGTTTTGATTGCTTTGGCTTCAATCCATAAGCTTTTCATTCACCAAATAGATGTCAAAACTTCTTTTTTAAACTGTGATTTAGAAGAAATTTACATGGTACAACCTGAAAGTTGTATTATTTATAGTCAAAAGAATAAAGTTTACAAATTGCTTAAATCTTTATATGGCCTAAAACAAGCTCCTAAGTAGTGGCATGAGAAATTTGATCAAGTTTTTCTTCTATTGAAGTAGATAAATGTGTTTATACAAAACTTATTGATGGTGAGTGTGTAATTATATGTTTATATGTGGATGACATGCTTATATTTGGTACTACTCTTGCTATAGTACTTAGAACTAAAGATTTTCTTGCTTCTAAATTTGATATGAAAGATATGGGTGAAGCAAATGTTACATTGGATGTTAAAATCATAAGGAAGGATGATGGTATAATGCTATCTCAAGAACACTATATTAAGAAACTTCCTAAGAAGTTTGGACATTATGATATCACACCAGTGAGTACCTCTTATGATGCTAACTCTCAATTAAAGAAAAATAGATGTTACCCTATTGCACAAAATGAATATGCACAGATTATTGAGAGTCTGTTGCATTTGATGAATTTCACTAGACCTAACATAACTTATGCTGTATGCAGATAGAGTAGATCTACTCATAATCCTAATCGTGATCATTGGACTGCTATAATCAGATTAATAAAATATTTAAGAGGTACCATGAATTATGGGATTTACTACAATGGATTTCCCACTGTATTAGAAGGATGCAATGATACTAACTGGATCTCATATTCAAATGAGATAAAATCCACTAGTAGTTATGTATTCACCCTTGGTGGGAGTGCAGTTACATAGATGTCAGCTAAACAAATTATTATTGCTAAATCGACCATAGAGTCAGAGTTTATAGCTCTAGAATTGGCTGGCAATGATGCTGAGTGGTTAAAAAATTTCTTAGCAAGTATTCCGTTAGGATTAAAACTAACACCATCTATGTCCATACATTGTGATTGCCAAGCTGCAATTGCTATTGTAAAGAATAAAACCTTAATGGTAAAAATAGACATATTTGTCTAAGACATGATGTAGTGAAACAACTGTTAAAAGATGGAGTTATATCCATTGATTATGTAAAGTCAGAAGTGAACTTGGCTGATCCTTTGACTAAACCTTTGGAAAGAAAATCACTTCTAAAAACATCGAGGAGAATGGGACTTCAGCCAACTTAAGAGATTAATACTGGCAATAACCCGATCTTTGTGATTGAAGATCCCATTAATAAGGTTCATATGGGTAATAATAAGTCATGTGTTAATTCTACTAGCACAATTAATTTGTCCATTCCTATGATGTGAGTAAATGCTAGATTGCATTAATGAGAGGATGAGTTGGAAAGCTCTTAGTGAATTTCATATCCCTCATGGGTGGTATATTAATTGCATAATATACTTTATAAAATCACCTATATAAGTGTGGAGTGGGGCCATTCCTATGAGATCATGGCAAAATCTCTAGAGCATTTATGAATTACTAGGCACGCACATGGCCTATTAGCGCACAACTGCATTGAACAACAAATTGTGAGGGTGTAATGTGATTGATAAGATTCCAACATACAATAAATAGTATTTGGTTCATAGAAGCTAAAAGCTTCACCAACAACTATGTATGTTATGCTTTATCTTTCTAGGTCTGGTTCATAGTTTAAAAGATACCAAGTCCCAAACATTTACACTTATACTTTTAACCTAGAAAAATTATTGTATTTTATAAATCTTTTGAAATATGTGGGAAATTGTTGCGTGTGTGTGTATATATATATATAGTATTTCAAAAGATTTTAACTTCTTCTTCTTCTTCTTATCATTATTATTATTATTATTATTATTATTATTATTATTATTATTATTAATGTTTTGTTAAACAAATTAGTTTTATTAGAATCTTTTACCTATTCTATAGCCATGTTCTACAACCAATTTTATTGGCTATTTTATGATTTTGTAATGTTAACATGATTATAACCACTAATCAAAATTTGCTGATTTTTCTCTACTTTTTTCAGTGACTAACGGTACACTTATTGGCTATAAATATCAGTGCAGAGTTGAAGCTCTCATCATTAAATAAAAAAGCACTTTAATTTCTTTTATTCAGTCATCTCTTTTTCTTCTTTTTCCTTTTTATTCGTTGGGTAAAAATTAATTTTGATAATTTATTATTTTTGTTTCTAGTTCTAGTTAGAAGAGCTGTTGTATCCTAGGCATTATACAAATAAAATTCTTTAAAATAGTATTATTTTTTGCACACCTTACTCTATTATTTCTATTTTTTTTTTTACAACAATTTTTAGGAGTCCTTTTCTCTTGAATTCATGCCACATTTCGTAAGGCGAAGGCCAAATAATGTCCCGCCCCCACCATTATTACCATAAATAAAATTATTATCCTTAAATATTATTTCAATAAAATAATATGACTTGAGTTTTACATCAGGATTGATGTAATTAGGTGAAGTCAAACCCTTAAACCATAATATTCAAACTTAAATCAATTAAACATTTTGAAAATCGAAATTCTATTAAAAAAGATTAAATGATTTTATTTTTCTTATTCATGAGTAATTAAAAATTTAGATTAATTTATTTATTAATCTCAAATTAGTATGTACTCATCCAAAATTGAATGACAATAGTACATTATTTATCCTTATTCTTTTTTTTTTTTTTCCTGCAGTCATTCATTATCAAACTTAACTTTATTATAAGTAGGCATTAATTTCTCCTCAATAATAATAATAATAATAATAATAATAATAATAATAAGTGTAGTCTTGAAAAATGGATACAAAATTTAATTAATTTATAAATAAAAATAAAATAACATTTTTTAAAACACTTGAGTATAATTAGAATTTTTCAAAAAATTTAATTTTGTATTAAAATAAGTTATATTAAATTTAAATACTCAATATAATTTAAGAATTTCTTGAATTACTTGATTTCAAGCTCAAGACAATTAAAATTAAATTAAATTAGTATAATTTGCAAATTTGATCGCAAATAACTCATGAATAATTTAACTCATTAGCACTATATAATAATAATAATAATTAATTTCTATTACATAAAGGAAAATAACTTTCATTATTTTCTGGCAAGATTTTTGGATTATACCTCAACGTTAACATTATTTGATAACGAGTTTAGAAAATGAGTTTTGAGTTAACTAAACAAGTTAAAGGGTCGTTTCAAATTGTAAAGGTTGAAAATGACACCAAGAGAATAAGGGCTTACACCCACCACTCCACCACACACACACCATTCATCATCATATTTCAATTTCAAACCAAAAACTCCTTTTTTACACATTTCAATTAAAAAAAAAATGATACAAATATTTCATACAAAGAGATAATTCAATTGGTGTATGTGAATTTGTGGGATCTCTCTCCATCAAAAGGTTTCTTTCCTTCACTTTCCATCTCTCATAATTTAACTATTTGTTTGCATTATTAAAAAAAAAAAATCACATTTAACTTTTTTGATATGTGATTTTGACTGATAATTTAGTAGTCAAGTGACATATTTATTTTTTTATTATAAAATATTTGTCTCTTTAAAATTATCATGGTTTATATATATATTCATTCTTTATTTCTTTGTGTATATGTTTATATATTTTAAAAATATATATATAATTTATTTGATATTATGATTTTCATTTGTTGAAAAAATATTTTATTTTATTTATATACGAAAAGGATAATATTATATTAAAAATTATTGATTTTAAATCATTAAAAGTTAACTTTTAATGTGAATTTAATATATTTTAATTTTAATATCAAACTCACTAGGGATAACAATAGTTCATGTCATATAGAATATTAATATGGGTTATTTTTAAAGATTAAATAAATAATTATGTATTATATTGCAAAAAAGATGTCTATTTTATCTAAAAAAGTAATAATAATATTAAATTAACTTATTTAAAAATTAATTCAAATATATTATATGCATTGTGTACTAATATAATATTTATTTATTTATTTATTATATGCAATATATGTGAATATTTGAATTTTATATTTTGGGTGGGTGTGAGGGTTAAAAAGGTGTTTGATTTGATATGTTGCTTTGTTTGTTGCTAGGCGTTGTTTCTGTTTGTCCACTTTTTGTAATAACCTTTTTCAGTTGCTTTTTCCCTAAATACCAAACAAGTAACAGTCGCCTCCTCAGATATCACCACCCTTTCTAAGTTTCTACTAGTTAATGAAGTCCTCCATTTCAACAGTTGACCCGGTGCACCCAGTCAATGTTTATTATTTTTAATTATAGTCTTCTCTATCGTAACTTTATTTTTTTATTATTTTTTTAAAAATTATTACTAAAAATTTATTATATGTGTTAAGATATAAAATACGTGCATAAAATTTCACATTAATTAATTATAAATATAATAAAAATCATATTTTTAAAAATAATTAGTGATTGAAGTGGTCAAATTATTGATTTGCAGTTCAACTGATAGGATCAATTAAACCGATGATCTGACATCTTAGATAAAACTTTTTTTATTTTTTTTTTATTTTTTTTAATTCATTTTATAAAAAATTCCTATTAATAAAGATCCAACCAATCAAAAATTGATTAAAATTTAGTTAAAGTTAAAAATCGATCAAATAATGATTTAATCGGAGTTTTAGTTTTTTAGTTAACTAAATCAAACTAACCGATGGTTTCTGATTTAATCGGTTGAACAAGCTAATCCGATTCGATTTTTAAAATATTGACTGAAAATTTAATATAAAAATAGATTTTTCAACCTTATAATGTTAATTCTTTTAAACCTATATTGATTACACTGCATAGATTGAGTACATATATAATTGTTTTTTTTTTAATTTTAGCACCTGAATTTTGCATTGATTTTAGGCTATATTTGGTTCATAAAATAATTAATAAATAAAATAGTTATTCCATATGAAATAATTATTATAAGTTTTAGTTTAAATTTTAGACAAAAAATACTAATTATATGGAATAGTAATTTCACAATATTTATAAAATACGTATTTTATAAAAAAATAAAAAAATTATATTCTTTAGATTATAGAATAGAATATTTCTATTTTTACCCTTAAAAAAATATTGGCAAATCCAAACTCACCATTATTGTCTTATTTTTTTATTTTCAGATTTTTATTTTTTAAACTTTAAGTCAAATAAAAATTTTATTTATTATGCATTTAAATTATTTCTTGAATAAAATTTAGTAAAATTGTATTTAATTTTAATATTAATAATGAAAATAATTTATGCGAATGAAATAGTTATTCTATCTTATAAACCAAATTATAAAATAGAAATAATTATTCTATTCCTACCATATTATATTTATTAAGAATAGTTATTTTATTTTTTATATATTTTATTTCGCGAACCAAATATAACGTTAATGTATTAGAACGATGAGATCATGATTTCCTTATTATAATATTTTAGAAATTTTTTTTCAAGATTTAAATTTCTCATATTTTATTTTTATCAGTCTAACAACATGTAATTAAATTCTAAAATTAAAAGAGTTATTAAAATAAATTTGAAAAATTCATGTAAATCTTATGGGTCTAATTTCTTTTTTCAAAAACTAATCCTATAGATCTAATTAAAGAGTAAACAAGCATACAAAATTAAGAAAAAAAATTATATAAATATATGGTGTATAACTTTTTTTTATAGGGGAAAAAGGAAATTAATAATAATAAAATACTCATAATTCCCATCATTTTCAATTTTGTTTCCCATAAAAGATTTTTATAAATAACTTAGTTCTCAAAAAGAAATAAAATATATTTTATATGGCTCACCTATCAAGGCCGAGTCAACTCACCGAGTTGATAAGAGAAATGTCCTAATAAGAGTGGACATGATGGAACCTGCCTTTTGAAATCTCCTCTGATTTTTTAGCTAGTGAAGACAGAGTCGCATTATATATATCTAATTAAAATTTTAAATAATAGTATATATTTATTATTTATATGTTAAAATAAATCTAGGATTAAGGTTGAAATACGCTCTTATGGCATAAAAATTGCAGATTAACACATTTTCTTTTTCGAATCTCAATTATACCCCTACTGTTTCCAAGATCAAATATGGCGCTCTTTAAATAATGTCCCTGTTAATTGTTTCACATTCACCATTTAGTGGACCCACTATAGCCCTACGTGGAGGATGGAAGGCTTTAAGGATATATCCCCCCCCAAAACCAGCTCATCTGAACTAAAACCCTCATTTCCAGTCTTTGCAATTCTCTCTCTATAATGTCTTTTACTTTCATTTCACAATTGCACTGTCTCTCTCTTTTCTCATCCCAACTTTCTTTCTCTAAAACATTTTTCTCTCAAACCCATCCCTTCTCTTTTGAATATTCCATTCACCTCTCTACGTCACTTATACCACCACTCGCCATTAGCTTAGATGGCAAATTTTATTCGACACCATTTAAAGATGACCCACCTAAAGCTTTTGAAGATTCTACTCATAGAATTTAGAAGTTTGACCAAATCCACATCTAGGCTACTCGTGCTCAAAAAATCTAGGAAGAGGACTTCAAAAGGCATCAGTTGACATGTCTCAATGCCATTGTCGAAACCAAGGACTCATCTATAAGTTCTAATTCTGTAAGTGGTATGAATTTTGGGGATGATTTGTTTAACGAGATATATAAGGCCATTGCATTGAAGAGGGAAGAATTTATTAATCATGAACTTATAAAACTAAGAACCAATAATGAAAATGGAGATGTTGTTGAGGGAATTGAGGAGATAGAGCCTGAAGAAGTAGTTGATTTAGATGAAATTAATGAGTTACAGGGGTTTAGTGTGGTAGATGCTGAGTCTAATGAGGATGATGCTAGTAGATTTGATGAGAGTATTAGTGCAAAGGAAACAAAGATGATCGTGGGTTATCTTTGGATTCGACTTTTGATTTGGATTTTGATAATTATGGAAATGGACTATTATCGTGGAACTAAAGTTTAAAATGACTTTGGCTGAGCTTTTAAATGAGAGTAAAGTAGTTCCAATTTCAATTGTTGGGGATTTGGAGGTGGAAATTACTGGGATACAACATGATTCGAGAGTGGTGAGTACCGATGATTTGTTAGTGTGTTGTGTAGGGAGGAGAACAGATGGACATCTTTATTTGAGTGAGGCTGACAAGAGAGGAGCTATTGTAATGTGGCTAATAAGGAGAGGAAGAAAGAGAAGGAAGGAGTTGTTGCAGTTGTGGGATTTTAGGGTTTATAATTTTAGAGTACAAACTGGGAAAGAAACAGAAGTAGAAAGAGTGAGCAGATAAGAGAGGAAGAAAGAGAAAACAAATATATTATTATAAAAAATTTGCAATAATAATAAAATAGCTAGCTATTTTATATATATTTTAGGATTATTTTCTTCCATGTGGACTAGAATTGGGTCCCACATATGAAAAATAACGTCTAATTTGAGGGGACGTTATCTAAAAGGGCATCGTGTTTAATTTTGGAAATGGTAGGGTATAATTGAGATTTGAGAAAAAAAGGTACTAATCTGTACTTTTTGTTATACCATAGGGGTATATTTTAATCTTATCTTATATATATATATATATATATATATATATATATATATATATATTAAAATTAACTAATGGTACTAGAATAACTAACAAATAGTATTTAGAAGTAATAAACGTTACTTGTCATTTTCAATGAATGTTATTTGTCTTTTGATTTTGAAAATAGTAGGAGTATAATTGAGATCTGGAAAAAAAAAAGTGTTGATTTGTACTTTTTATTATATTATAGGGACATATTTACACATTATTCCATACATACATATATATATATATATATATATATATATATAATTAAAATTAACAAATAGTAGTAGAATAACTAATAAATAGTATTCAGAAGTAATAAATGTTACTTGTTATTTTTAACGAATGTTATTTATCTTTTGACGTGGTTTTGTGACTTTTAATTAGAAAAAAAAAATTCAAAACCCGTTTGTTTCGGAAAAGTCAGATCAATTTGACCAAGTCACCTAGTGTCATCACCAAGTTTTTTCCACTTCTAAACCTCTTTGATTTTCTAAACTAATCTGGAGTGTCTTATGAATCTATTCTCAGTTTTTTTATTGAATTGGTGGGACGACACAGGTTTTAAAACAATGGATGGAACAAACAAATTGAAAAAAAAAAGAAAAAAAAAACTCAAATTGGAAGTAAATTAAATAGTAAAAGAAAAAAATTGAAATGCCTTGTGTAATTTTTTTTTTTTTTTGTCAGAAGAAATGCCTTGTATAATTGGTGTTGGAGTGCAGTGTCGTTTCCATATGACAGTACTTGTTGCCCTCTGCAACAGCCAAAGAGACATACATACATTCTTGTTCCACTAGGAATAATTAATAACCAAATTATATATATATATATATTGTTGGAGAAAAAAGGTATGGAAAGCAAATTTCTGATAGGGAAAGGAAAGGAAAGAATCTGGAAGTGGAATTAAGACCTGTTAGGTTTGGATGGAATCTTTCACAATTTCTTTAATTAATTATATTATTTTAAAAAAATTATTTACTCAAAATTATTGTATATAATATAAAATTAGAATTTGGTCAATTAACATAACATATACCTAAAAAGATGCGCAAAGCAAGTGTTGCTTGTTAATTTGTTTTTTTTTTTTTTTTTTGGAGGAAATTGTTAATTTATTGTTAAAAACTTCTTCATATTCTTTTCATTTAAACTAATTGATAACAAATTTTAACTAATTTTTATTTATTGTAAAAAAAATTATGATGTCTAAATATTATTTTAAATAAAAATAATAAATGCAAAAAATTATTGAATATTTTATATAAATAATTAATTATTCTTATTGTAATATTCTTACTGTAATAAATTTTTAACTGTTATTTCTATTAATGTTTGTTTATATATATATATATATATATATATATATATATATATATGTATATATTCAAATTAGAAATTACTATATTCAATTAAAAAAAAAAAAGAGTCATGGGGAAAAATAACAAATAAAACGTATTATTTTAATCTACTTATTTATTTATTTTTTAGTGTTATGTTATTTTTCCCTCTAATTTATTAAAAAAAGCTATTATATGAAAAAATAAAAAAAAATCTTAAATTAACTTTTATGTTAAATATCATTAATTACCTCATAGTTATTTTTAATTATTCTAAATAATTAAAATTATATAAAAAAATTCAAAAATACATAAAAAAATAAAATAGGCATAAACAGAGTCTCAACTATATATATATATATATATATATTGATAGTAAAATGATATTTTTGGTATTTCAACTTAGCAAAATTGGTCAATTAAGTATTTAAACTTGTAAAAATTTCAATTATTTAGTATTATAACTTGTAAAAAAATTTCAGTAAAATGTAATTAGCAGATTACCAACCGGCAGCCTTATATTTATTGTTGAGGTAGATGAAAGAGAATATAAATGTGTCAGTTGTTATATTTTGATTGGTTTAATAGAAATGAGGTGAGCAACTCACTATAATTCAAAAATAAAAATTAAATAAATAAACAAAAAAATGAATAAATTAATTTGTAATTAAACAAACAAATTAATTAATTAATTAAACATCACAAAAACATTTCTCGGGTTGGGACATATTTTCTAATTGCAAGAGTTTATCTTCCCACTGGTGTAAAAATAGAGGCAAGGATGAAGAAATATACAAAGTTTGAGAATTAGTGGCTAGGTTAGAGAGATCGAGGAAGAGCTTATCATGAACTTTATAGATTCGCTGGAAATTGGTGGCGATAGTTTGGAGTTGGACATAGATTCGCCGATCGCTAGCTATGGAAAAGCAATTTTTGCCTACGATCAATATTATTAGGATACTTCCATTATTGTGCTCAAAGATCCACAACAAAGTGTGTGTGAGAGAGAGAGAGAGAGAAAGAGAGAGAGATGAGAACTCGCTAAAATTGAGTTGCAGAGAGGTTACCGAAGAACAAAAATAGAATCACATAAGAGTTTTGAAAAGAGGACTTAAAAGAGTGCAAATTTGCAATGGTAGTTTTGGTTTGGATGCATTTAACTGAGTTTTGGTAAATATATTTTGAACTAGTTCGATTTGTTTCATTTATTCTTTTAATTGCATTAAAAAGATTTTTGGGTTTTTTTATTTTTTTATTTTTTGTTGGTTGGTTTTGATTAGCATGCATTTAACTAGGTTTTAATAGAATTCTCATTTTCAATTTTTTTCTTTTTTTTTTTGGGTTTAAATTTGAGAGTTTAAATTTTAAAACAGGATTCTTATTACTCAATGATTTGAGTATTTGATATAGAATTTACGTATAATGTTTGTAATTTTTTAGGGTTCTTGTATTTTATAATTATATTCAAATAGTGGTATGTAATTTTTTAAAATAAGAAGATAGTTGAGTTGTCAAAACTTTGAAAATTGGCTCGTTTTGAAATTTTTTAAGGATCTTAAAATAATTTTATCTATATATTGATTAAGTTAGATTAAATAAGATGATATTACAATAATTTTTGTGAATCATATATAATAAATTTATTTTTCTGATTAGATAAAAAATAAATCATTGCATAGACTATATATATATATATGTACATCTCACTGCCGAAAAGTGGAAATGCCAAAGGAAAGTTGGAAGTACATTGTTTTCTCAAGTCAAGACTGTATATCATCACACACTCATATTCTTTGTTTTAATTGTTTTTATTTTTTTACTTTGATAACCATAATTAAGATTAAAACAATCATGCTATTGGTAATTGTCAATATATATAAATATACATAGACAGACAGATATGCATATGCATTATTACATGGTTGGTAATATAGCAATATTCAAACCATGAAATAGTAATTATCATGATTATAATGAATAATGAAATGTTAGGTTTTTCTTTTTTCCTTTTCTTAAAAAAAAAAAAAAAAAAAATTTCTCTCCAAATATATCTTTCACTTCAAATTATCATGATATTGGTTATTATGATTTTTTTTTTCTTTGAATAGAGCTGAGAACATATATCAGTTGGGTGATATGTATTAATCATTGGTGGTGGTGGCCCTTTTTTTTTTTTTAAATCAACGCATAATTAATCATTCATTCATATAAAACCAAATTCTATGTAGCAATCGAAAGAAAGTAACTTAAAAGTATTTTTTGTATATAAATAATAACTAATATCTATATATATTTATGTATAATTAAATTAAAATTTGTCTAAATTTTCTTAAATTCAAAAAATAAAAAGATTTTCTTCTAAAAAAAAATTTATTTCGATTTACAAATAGAAAGTGGAAAAGCTAATTAGCTAGCTTCCATTCTCCTTAAAATCCTTGATTAATATTGTATTAAAATATTAATGTTTTCTAATGAGATCTTAATTCATCATTCAATGATATTAGAATCGATTTCAAAACTAGATATGTAATTCGGTGGAGCTTATAGTATACGTAATCTCGATTTCTTTCATCACATTTTGTCAGATGCCATTTTTAGGGTATTTCTTGCTATTTTAGCGTTGATATTGTTTCAATAAAGCCATTCAATGTGCAATTATAACCATGAGCTCATGCCAACACCATATAATTAATCATATTATATGCTAAAAGGGTTTTTCTTTTAATAATATATAAATTTTGGCTCTTATGAAGGGGGCAAGATATGCCTGTAAAGATTTGACAAATCTTTAAATAATATAGTCTCAAGAGATTTATTTATTATTATACACATAGATACCAGGGGGAAACAATTAATGAGGAAAAGAACATATACATATACATAAATAACTTTTGGTTTGGTTTATTAAAGGACAGACAACAAGAAAACCAAACAAATAATTTTCAATTAATTTTGATGGGTCTCTTTGTAATTAAAAATAAAATAAAATTTTGCATATATATATATATATATATATAGTTTGATATTCATACAAAAAGATATTCAACTTTCCTCTCACTTGGAAGTTGAAAACTACTTTGCACCATTACTGAATAAGCTTTTCACATAAAGGGTGATGGGATTTGACCTTCATTTTCTCTATGGCCCCATCTCTCCCCTAATGCGCATGAATTGAATCTCATTCTCCATTTATTTTATTTTATTATATATATACATATATAGACACACACACATCACTTTCTCTAGCTAGTGGCTTGTGGGTGTGGTATTCTGCTTTGAAGTGATGATGATTAGACTGGGGACGTTTCTGCTATGTGGCTTTTTTTTTTCTTTTGTTTCCACAAGATATTGTACATAAAATAGATATCATTATAAATTTCAAGTAAATACAATAACTCAATTTGAACGGAATATGGCTTACAAAAACATGATTCAAACCTGAGACACACACAGATATTATGTATATATATATATATATATATATATATGGAGAATTATATAAGCTTCTTTAGATAATATAATATTTGTGTGGTATAAGCTAGCAAATGGAATGTACCTTCATTAATCTATACTTAAATATTAATTATATATCAGCCGTAGTATATATTAATTTATCCATTTTGATTATACTTTCTCATTGTTTTAAGCAGCTAATTTTAATACTTCATCATCTTGATGTTCTCATTTATCTAGTCTATTCCATGTTAATTACAATTAACTAATCCTCCACTTTATAGAACAATTAGCTAGAATTTTATATATTTATACACACACATACTAGATTTTTCTTAACGTATTTCGCCCGTTAATTCTCATCATGACTCATTATAATTTGTTTGAGATATAAATAATTATTTTAGACTTTCACTTTTTTCCTTTTTAAAGATTTAATGATAAATTTTTTGTTATTTAAGTATAAAATTATATACTTTTATAATAAATAAAGTTTTCAATTAAAATAATATAAAATTTAGTAAATAAATATCATGAGATTGAAATCTTATTAGTTAACTTTTAAGATTATTATGAAACAATATTTATATAACTTGATTATTAAATTTACTTTAATTGTTGATCTAAAATTAAGTTAAATTTTCATATGAAAATCTAAAAATTTAACGAAAATGTAATTATATATAATAAATATTATCTAAGTTGTATATTTGTACACATATAATATAATTAGGTTGATGACACAAAATAATTTTAGATTTTGTATAAATATATGAATGTACTTTAAAAGGCAATATATATATAATATTAAAAGAAAATGAGCGTTTTTTATAATTTTGAATGATATTGTCATGTTCAAGAATATGTTAGAAAAAGAAAATAAAGAAATTGATAGATACCTTTTATTATAATTTTCTAATTTATTTTGTTTTAGTCAAATATCATGCATTGTATAATTTCATATATAAAATATTTTAAAAAATTTGCATGAATACATAAATGTAAGGTCTCGCTCGAACACTGGTCCGATCCGCTAAAAGGAATCGAAATGCTCATTTAGGAAAGAACTCACGAGGAAGCCCTCGGCCTTATTTTTGATAGATTTAAAAATTATTTTTAGGAGTCGCCAACTTAATTTATTTTTATTTGAGAAAATATAAGGAAAAAACCTATTTGACTCTAATTATAATCCAAAAGAAAAAGGATCACTAACCTCAAAACCAAAAAGGATTCGGGAACTAGATTTTCAGTTTATTTTAACAAAATGAGTTTGGCCAATTAATACAAGAGTGACTTAAAATATATTTTATGAATAAACTAAAATGCATGAACAATTTATAATATGCATGATCATTCAATCCACAAAGTTTATGCACAATTAGAATTCAAAATAAAAGAGAGTTAATATTACAATGAAATCCAAACTTTAGGGATATCTCCTCTAGCCCTTATGGGTTTTAGGGAAGTCACACATTCCTCAAACTAATCCTAATAATAAAGTAAAGAATCAAACACAAAAGTAAGTAAAGAAGGTGATAGGGGGATAGTTAATTAATTTTAATTGGATTCGATGTCTGAACTAAGCATGCTTACATATTTCTTTGAATGAGAATTAGAATCCACGCAGTTCTCCTATCTTACGAAGGGGTGAGTTTAGCCAAGTCACTTTATCATATTTTGATTGATTGATTAAAAGAGAGTTGAGTTAATTAATTAATTTAATTGATTACCAAATTGATTAGTTAACAACCTAGATGAATTAATTTAATTAACTAACTAAAAGAGACAATGAAATTAAGGGGAAGGAAGCTTACCTCGGATGGCGGACGGCAGCTGACTTTAGACGGCAGGCGGTGGCTAGCTTTAGATGGCAAGCGGTTGGCCTTGGATGGCAGGCAGCGGCTAGCTTTGGTGGGTCGCAGCTAGCCTTGGATGGCAGGCGGCGGCTCGGATGGCGAGTAGCGGCTGGCTTTAGACGGCAGGCGACTGCTAGCTTCGAATGGGGGGTGGCGGCTAACTTCGGATGGGCGACGGATAGCCTTGGATGGCGAGTGGTAGATAGTCTTGAATGGCGAGCAGCGGCTAGCCTTGGGTGGCAGACATGAGCCTTGGGCAAGAGACTTGCCTCAAACAGGCCGGTGAAAAGCCTTAAACTAGTCGGGTAGGAATCAAGGAGAAACCCCCTAACTCGCTTTGCGAAGCAAAGGGCAAATACAAAGTGTTTTGCTTGAAAGTATTGCTTTTCAAGCTCTAGGAATTGTTGTTTTGAAGTGTGGGGAGGCCCTCTATATATAGGAGGAGGTTTGGAGCATAGAAAATACAAAATTCCAATGTGGGATTGCAAAAAATCGAATTTTCGCTGAAGTTGCCGCAGAACTCTGCTGCAACAGGCCCTACTTTCGCCCGTTTCGCCCGTTTTCGCCAATTCTTGCTTGTTTCTCATCCGTTTTTCACGATTTCAGTTGCATTGTACTCGTTACTGAGTCCTGGATGATCTAAAAGGGTTTAAATGTCAAAAATAAATATTTTGATTTTTCTATTTTGAGAGTTTTTGGCTTCTGAATTTTTATTTATTGAGTCCAAGTGTTTCTAAGGTTCAAATGCATACTGGAATGTGCAAAATTAAAGGTTCACAATAAAATATTTTTGCATAAAATATTATTTCAAAATTAATCTTCCTTTTTAGTTTTCTTTCATACAAATTTTTCAAGAAAATAATTAGTTTAAAAAAATAAATTTTATCTTCTTATTCCAAGCCACTTAATGGGCACTCCCATTGAGTAAAATAATTACTAATAATCTATATTATCTATTTAATTAAATACTTTTAAATTCTTACATAGACAAACCCATATACTAAATTTTTACCTTTTAGACTAATAATTTTCTTTAGAATTTTTCATGAATTTTTATTTCAAAATACTAAGATTATAATAAGGCTTGGTATTTCTTACTCATAATTTTATTAATTTTGTTTTATTAAAAAAAGAAAAAGAAAATAAAAAAATTCTCCTCTTGTTAATTTTCAAGAATAATAAATGTATTTTATTAGTTAATTAAAATTTTCAAAATTAGTTCATTACGACTTGTTAGAATTTGTTAAAAATATAAATATTTATTCTAAACTTTTACTTTTTTCTTATTAAAGATTTAATGACTAATTTTTTTGTTACTTAAGTATAAAATTATATACTTTTATATTAAGTGAAATTTTCAATTAAAATGATATAAATCTTCTAAAATATTATGAGGCTGAAATTGTATTGGTCGACTTTTAAGATTATCGTGGAGAAATATTTATATAACTTGATTATTAAATTTACTTTAGTTGTAGAATTCAAGTTAAATTAAATTTTCATATGAAATCTAAAAATTTAATGAAAATATAATTATACAAAATAGATATTATTTAAGCTGTATAATCATTTATTTTAATACAATTAGAATAATAAAACAAAATAATTATAAATTTTATAAAAATATATGAATGTACTTTAAAAGGTAATATATACATAATATTAAAAGAAGATGAGTCAAGCATATCTAAATAAATCATTTCTTATAATTTTAAATGATATTCTTATTATTAATGTATATTCCTAATTAGTGTATAAGTCTACCTCTTTAGGATAATTAGTGGTATATTTTTAATTAGTTTACCTTTTTAGGATATCTCAATTTTCCTATTCTATAATGTTTGTTTTGTATAAATATATTAGTTTATTCTGTACTAAAGAAACATAATATAGCACACAATAATAAACAATTATTCACCATATTTTATTTCTTTTTCTTTATTTTAAGTTGATATCAGAGGTTATATTTTAAAATTTTATTTTGCTCAAGTTTCTTGATTGACTATTTTTAATAATTTCAAAAAAAAAGGGGGGGAGGGGAAATATTATGATCTAATTTTTCTTCCATAAATTATTATTTATTATTTTTCTCATCAATGGTTTTATTTTGTATAACCACCTCATCATTAAAAATCATGTCATTCAATCTTCCTTTTGCTTCATATTTCATTGTTGGCTATTTTTTTATTTTAACCTTACCTAGCTTTATATTTTAATTTTCTTCTATTGGCCTCTCATTCTTGGCTTATTTTTTTATTCATTTGGCCATGTGGAGAGATCATTTTCATGTCCAATCATAGTGTCATTTTTTATTTGATTTCATGACACTTATCTCCTTATCTTTTCATTTTGTTAGCACCTTACTTATGTGTTTGATTAAAAGTGATTTTTGGAGATTTTGAATACTACAGTGTCCTATGGCACTTATACCTTTTATTTTGTCACTTTATTCACTTGTTGCTTAAGCCTTTATTTCAAAGTGGTTCTTGGGGATTTTGGACGTTTTATTCTCACTTTTTTGGATTATATTGACGTGGTTTTGATTCCAGAATCAGTTTCAAGGGAATGCTCACATGCAAATATTTTGCATTTGGAGCAATTCGCCAATATCAAATTTCAATATCGTTAGATTTTTTATGAAACTGATATTATGATAATATTTGTTAAGATGATTATTTCTCTTTGGTCTATGGAGATCTTTTTGAAGAGGTTTGCATGCAGCATTCTCTTGATAGGTTTTCAAAAGTCAGTATGCAAACTCAAAATTATTTTGAGGCAACACTCTTAAGTTTGAGAGAGGAGGTGTTAATGTATATTCCTAATTAGTGTATAAGTCTACCTATTTAAGATAATTAACAATATATTCTTAATTAGTTTACCTTTTTAAGATCTCTTAATCTTCCTATTCTATAATATTTATTTTGTAAAAATATATTAGTTTATTCTGTACTAAAGGAACACGATATAACACACAATAATAAATAATTATTCATCATATTTTATTTCTTCTTTTTTATTTTAAGTCTTATATTCAAAAATATGTTAGAGAAATGAAAGTAAAAGAATGATACATGACTTGCTAATTAAAACTTAAAAATATAATATATATGATTAACTAAAGTAAAAATTGAAAATATTCATTATATTTTAAATGATTTTCAATTGACTTTTAATTTTGATACATTTTGAATCTTTTTCGGTTTGAAAATTTTAAGTAAATTTAAATATTTATAAAATTGCAAATGAAATAATTTTTTTTAAAATAACATACCATTATAAATAGAAATTTTGACATTTGATAATAAATTAATAGGATTTTACTCATTATTGTTAAATAAACTCTCAATTAGTGCAACTTTATTTTCTGTTGCGTCTTATTATAGAATCAAAAGTAATTTTTGTAATATACAATATAATTTTTCTCAAAGTCAATTTATAATTTTCCTTATTTGTTAATATTTGAACGATCAAAGTTACATTGGAATTCTCCAACTTTTTAATATTCGAAATAACATAAAGAAGTATAAATTATTATAACTGAATTCATTTATACAAACTATTATTATTTCTTTTATGAAAACATACAAATTATTACTAATAGTTAAAATAATTAATTTTTAAATTTATAATAAAATTTTTCTAATTTGTTAATATTTAAATAATTAAAGTTACATTGGAATTTTACTAACTTTTTAATATTCAAAATAACATAAAAAAATATAAATTATTCTAATTGAATTAATTTATGGAAACTATTATTATTTCTTTTTTGAAAATATACAAATTATTACTAATGGTTAAATCAACTAATTTTTAAATTTATAATGGAAAAAAAATAATTTACATAATGAAAGTCAAATTATAATTCTCTAACTTATCAATATTCGAAAAATCAAAGTCAAATTTTTTTTTTGGTTTTTTAATATTCAAAAAAAATATTAAAAAATATTAATTATTCTAATTGAGTTCTTTTTTATTTAAATTAAATATAATTAACTATATATTAAATAACAATTATTTTATTCTTTCCTTATTCTAATTGAATTCATTCTTTTTTATTTAAATAAAATTAAATTTGATAATTAAATTATTAAATTATAATAATTATATAATTATAAATTTGTAATATAATTAATTATATATTAAATAATAATAATTTTATTCTTTTCTTATCCTAATTAAATTCATTATTTCCTTATTTAAATTAAATATAGTTAGATATTAAATATAATTAATTATATATATTAATTAAGAGTTTATTTAATAATGATGAGCAGAATCCTATTGTTTTATTATCAAATATCAAAATTTCTATTTATAATGATATATTCTTCTGAAAAAAATTTGTTTGTGATTTTATAAACACTTAAATTTATTTAAAATTTTCATTATGAAAGAGATTCAATATGTATCAAAATTGAAAATCATTGAAAATTATTTATAATATAATAAATATTTTCAATTTTCAATGAAAAAATAATTTTTTAAAAAAAATCTTTAAAGGTAATAACTTAATAATCAAAATATATTATTATTTTTTTAAAAAAAATCATTAAAGGTGAAAAATTAATAAGAATAAAACTAATGAAAATAAATGTTTGTGGATTAGATTGATGAAGACAATAACTATGTATGTTTATATAGAGCAAATTTAATATAATATTAGTAGGAGAATGAAATATGATTCACCTAAGAAAATAGAGTTCTATTAGAATTAATAATTTTAATGCCCAAAGCTAATTCTATTAGGATTAATAATTTTAATGTCCAAAGTTAATTTGTTACCTAATGAAATATGAAAGAAAATTAAATTTTACCTAATGAAATATGAACGAAAATTAAAATTTGAGTATTCGAACAATGTAACAAAATAATTAATAATAAAAAAATAGATTCTTTCAAAAAAATAAAATTAGATTTATAATGGTATTTACCTGGATGAAATAAAATTAGATTTATAATTTATTACATAAAGTTTTATTATATATTAGATTTATTTTAATCTTAAAAATAAAATAATTTAATAAATAATAGTCAAAAATTATATTACCCTCAAATTAAATATACAATTAGTAAGAGTATAATAAAAAACACATAAATAAATGTGCTTTTTCTCCTGGTATATATATATATATATATATATATATATATTGAGTAAGAGTGTTCTCGGACTAGTTTATGCATCAACCGAGATTAAATTCCCTCTTCGAGCGAGTCCAAGAATGAAAAATTTGATATCTTGTGCCTGAAGAATGAAAATATTGCATGTATCTTATTCTAAGTTTACAAGGCTATATATAGGTAGGTTACATATATGTATACAAGGAAACTAACTAAAATTAGAGTTCTATCGCACTAAAAAAAAGAAGCTTTTCCCAACAGTTTATGAGAATCCAGTGAAAATAGTGCCCCTAAATCATAGTCCATCCTTTTGTTTTGCAATGGAGTCTAAAATTGCCTCTAACTTGAGGTGGTTTCTAGAGACAAACGTAAAAAAAAAAAAAAAATATTTAATGCGCGTTTCTTTTGCTTAAAGTGTGAAGATAAAATTTTAAAATAAAACAAATTTAACCCTATTCCTAATCAAAAGTTTTTTCATTCTCTCTAACTCTTCTTTTATGTTCTCTCACCGTCGTCTAACTTCTCAAATACCTCTCTATAGAAACTAATTCTTCTATTCCCCTCCATCTTTGTTGTACTTTACTGACGAAATTTTATCTTACTTATGGATCAGTTTGGGCTTGTCAAAACACATGACAGATATAGCAAAACTTTTCAATGCCTTGTTCTTGCTCTATAACTTTGATAAGGTAAATCTTCTTTTCTACCTTTTCAAGTTGTTCAAAATTGTTATTTGAATTAATTATCTGTGATTGATTTTAGTTCCCTTTTCTTTTTCTTATAGTTTTAATCGTCCTGTTTCTCCTACAACAAAAGCCTTCCAATATGAGACTTATTGTGAGTATTACTGTATCATTTCCTTCTTCGTTTCTTAGCTATCTATTGGATCTTATTGTAATTAAATGGATCTTTAATTTGATGGTGTATTATTTGTTTTGTAGAGATTTTTATAGTGATTATATAACTATTAGAACAACCTTTGTTTTAACTTTATTTGGGCTAAAGTTGTTAAAACTTGATATAAGATGATTACCTTGCGAAGTTTAGCATGGCCTATATTGTGAGTTGGTTTCAATTAGTGTATTTATGTTACATTTCTACTTTAATATTTCATTATCTTATTTCTTATTTCTTTTTTTTTTTTTCTCTATAAGCCAAAGGGAGATAAAAAGCTCAAAGTTAAGGTGAAAGCACAAGTGCAAAGCAGAGGCAAAGAACTCCAAATTGATAACATATTTTATATTTGAACTTGTAATTTTTTTAGCTAACTATTTTTGAATTATTCGAAGTATTTTAGACTTGTGGTTTACATTGGTTGTATAGTTTGTCTTGAGGATCTAGTTGATGTGTATTTGATAATTACAATTTCAAATTTATAAATTTTGATTTAGTATGTTCTATTTAAATTTTGGTAAAGAAGTTGGTTGATTTTTGCATTTGTTTTGCTTGTCAGTTTTAACCCAAAAAAAAAAAGGTACCAAAAATGATTTAGTGTAGTAGTTATTTGTTGACAGTAATATGGGACCAAAAGATATCAGTAGGGGTGGTTATAACCATCCCTACAATTTCTGAATTCATTAGTCTATTACACAATTAGCAACGTTCAAAATCGTAGCTATTTGAACCGAATAGTCAATTTTAACTGCCCTAATATACCACTTTTATAGTTTAACTTACCCTAGCATATAATAAAACTGCCTCTACATGGTAGAGACAGCAACAAATACAATGGTTTTGAGGTGGTTTCAAAAATTGCCTCTAACCATTGTAGAGGCGGTTTTAACCACCTCTAATCAAAACTGCCTCTAGAAAGAAATTAGACTGCCATCAAAAACGTGTTTTCTTGTAGTGTCAACTCCTATAATATTTATATATAATAATTGCACATAATTCATAATCATTATATTTGTTAATTGACTTCTTTCCTTCAATACTCCCCCTTAAATTGGAGCATGTAAGTCTAAAATGCCCAACTTGTCCATATGAGATTGGAAGAGAGCTTGGCCCAAAGGTTTGGTGAATATGTCAGCTATTTGCTGTTGAGTTTGAACAAATATTTTCTCAATCTCTTCCCTTTGAATTTGTTCATGAACCGTATGATAATCTAGCTTGATGTGTTTTATCCTTTCATGGTAAACTGGATTTGCTTCAATATATATGGCTACTTGGTTGTCACAAAATAACACAGCTGGTTGTTGATAAGGCACACATAATTCAAGCAACAAATATCACAATCAAGTAAGCTCATAAGTTGTTGCTGCCATTGACCAGTATTCAGCCTTTGCTGAGGATTTAGATACCATTGATTGCTTCTTGCTTTTCCATGAAAGTAGAGACTTTCCAAGGAAAACACAATATCCTGTGATAGACTGTCTAGTGGTAAAACAACTAGCTCAATCACCGTCACAATATCCTACCAATTTCAACTCGTTATCTGATGGAAAAAAATAATCCTTGGCTTGGAGCTTTCTTTAAATATCAAAGAACTCGGTATACAACATCAATGTGAAGTTTTCAGGGTTGTTGCATTGACTAAGAGCTGTTATCGAATATGTGATTTCTGGGCAGGTGATGGTGAGGTAAATTAATTTGCATACTAATTTGTGGTAGTGGGTTAGATCTTTAAGTACTTCACCATCTATGGGAGTTAATTTTAGGATTTGTTCCATAGAAAAATTTGCCGATTTTGCACCAAGTAAATTAGTTGTTGCAAGAATATCCAAAGTTTATTTTCACTAGCAAATGGAAATCCCAACTTTGGAGTGAGCCACTTCCACCCCTAGAAAGTATTTCAACTACTCGAGATCTTTAATTTTAAACTAAGTGTTGAAAAAATTCTTGAGGTCTTTGATTTCAGATTAATTGTTTCCTATGATAATCATGTCATCGACATATAATAATATGGTAGTAAAAGGAGTACCCCATACCTTTGTAAATAAAGAGTAATCTACTATTGATTATTTAAAACCAACACTATGGATAACAGATAAGAACTTATGGAACTAGCTTCTTAGGGCTTACTTGAGGCCATATAAGGATTTGTTAAGTCGATAAGCCATATGCTTCCCCTGTCGACTGAGTCCAGGTGGTGGTTCCATGTCTACTTCTTCAATAAGATCCTTATAAAGGAAAGCATTTTTGTACATCCATTTGATGGAGACTCTAATTCCTAACTGCTGCCATGGTGAGAAGACAATGTATGGTAATGCGTTTGGCAACTGGTGCAAATATCTCTTTGTAATCTATCCCTTCTCATTGAGTGAAAACTCTAGCCAACAAGGCGGGCTTTGTACTGTACAACTAACCCATCAGCGTGATATTTGATTTAGTAAATCCATTTGTAATCAATGGGATGATGACTAGGAGGAAGAGGAATAAAGGACCATGTATTATTATTTAAAAGTGCCTAAAGTTCTACTTGCGTAGCATCAACCAATTTTGGATCCTTACTTACTTGTTCATATGTAGTTGGTTTGCTAAATGGGAAATTACAGATATAAAGTGATAATGATCTACAGAAAAGTTGGAATAATTGACATACCTTGGAGTGGGTGTCATTTATTAGATGTGGAGGAGGTGGTTGCACCATGGGAGAGCATCATGGAATTGTTGATTTGGTAGTCTTAAAGTTGAGTTGGCAATTTGGTGGGGCAAGTAGAAGGCCATAGTGCAATTGGATTAGTAAGTGGGTCAGATGGCAATATAGGTTGATTATGATCTATGGGTAAGGTAGTAGTAGGTGCGTGTTCAGGTAGTTATTCATGTTCAGGAGTTGGAAATGGTGATGTTTGTTCAGTTTCCATAGGTTTTGTGGTAGGTGTGGTTGGTGTGTTAGGTTCAGTATAGTGCTCCAAAAGGTCATTGGCTATTTGAATAGGTAGGAAGAAAGTGTCATTACATGATTTTGGTGAAGTGAGTTGATTTTGGTATTGTCTTATGATGGGTGTCAATTGGGTGAAAGGGAACTGATGTTCATGGTAGGTGACATCTCGAGAATTAAAAAATTCTTATGTCTCAAGATTATATAGGCGATATCCTTTCTAACCAATTAGGTAACCAATGAATATGCATTGATGTGCTCTTGAATCAAATTTGTGCTTATACCTAAGATTGGTGAATTATAAAGTCTTTCAAAAAGTGTTTTGTAAAGGAGTAAGGGTGTGGGAAGACAATTGATGAGATAACATGTTGTTTGTACACTTTCATCCTAAAAATGAGATAGCAAGTTAGCTTGAAAGTGAAGTGCATAAGCAGTATTTAAAAGATGACGTTGCTTGTGCTCCACCACCCTATTTTGTTGGGGCGTGTAAGTGCAAAATCATTGAAATTGAGTAACATTTTCATCAAAGAAGGATTGCATGCAAGTAAACTCAGCACCATTATTGGAACGAAGAACTTTTATGGATGTATGAAATTATTTTTTTACCCAAAAGAATAAATGTCTCAATAACGATTGTGTTTCAGATTTAAATTTCATCAAATGAATCCATGTGAAACGAGAATAATCATCTACAATTGTAAGAAAATAACTGGTACCTAAATGTGTTTCAAAAGATGAGGTCCCTAGATATCACAATAGATTAAATCAAAACATGAATGATAAGTGTTGAAAACATTATGTTTTGGCCCTTGTTCTTAATGTATTTTATGCCTCCAATTGAGTTTAATCTATTTGTTTTAGTGCTTTCACAGTTCTTTTAGTTAATCCGGTGTCAAAGGATGCCATGATCTGAATGTGACCCAGGATGGTGAAAGATCTAAACCAAAATGCTGATTTTTGAAAGAATATGGGTTGCCACGGGTTAAGCCACGGCTGGGATTTCAGCCGTGTGATAAGAGCAAAGTGGCAAATTATCCAATAGCCTCCCACAGGTGGAGGCACGGCTGAGGTCTCACCCATGGAAAGTTACGTTTTTTTTTTTATTCTTCTGTTGCCATGGCTGGAACCGCAGCCGTAGGTCCAATGGTGTGCATTAGAAATTTCAAAAATATAGAACTAGATCTAACAGCATTTTGAGAGGAGGCACCTAGAGATTAGAGAGAGAATAGTAAGGGAAAGAAGACATTGAAGATCGTGGATCAAAGAATAGGTTTTCTCTACACTTAATTCACGAATTGTTTGGGATTTCTTATTTCTTTAATTCTTTCTTTGGTTTCAATGTGTGATATGAACTAATTCTTTCCAATTTGGGTATTGATGAACCCTAGAACCTTTTGTATAGATTGAATTACTTTTTATTCAATAAAATCATTCCTTGAGTTATTTTATCTTTACGATCATTATTGTTTAAATACCAATTGATAATTGCATGCTTATTAATTGGGGATTGTTTTCATATAATTGACTAGAGATAGCTTTATGTGAAGAGATTAAGGGTTGATTGGGGCACTAGAGATAGGCTTACAAGACTTTTTTGGTAGATAATTTCTCGAATCTAAAGCATGACCTAATTGAGTTTGCTTGAGAAGAGATTCCTTGCATTTCTAATGGGAAATAGGGATTTAATTACTTGAGAGAGATTTTTATCTAATTTAGTGAAATGCCAATTCAACTTATGGAATGAATTTGATTGATATGTAGTTCATGATATACAATTAGGGGCTAAGGGGATTCAATACCTGAATGGGCCTTTATCCCTGATTTCATCTCCTTTTTCCTTCTTGTTATTTTACTTAAATTAGATTTTAGTTTAGTTTGAATATAATTATAATCATTCTCATCAACACCAATTTGATTAACTAAACATTAGCATATATTTGAGCTAGTACTTACCTAAAGTCTCCAGTGGAATGATAACTCACTCACTATTGTATTGCTTGTGCGATATGTACACTTGCAGAATACACATCAATGAACTAGAAGAAATTGAACTAATATGAAATGGCAAACACATATGTTTAGCACACGGACATACATCATAAACATTATTGTTATTATGGATAATTTCTGGAATAGTTTTGACAAAGATTGGTGCAGGAGATGGGTGTCCCAATAGTTGATGCTAAAGGGATGAGAAATGCTTAATGGAATTAGTTAAGTGGATATTTTGATTGGAGGTGAGGTAGTACAATTCATCATGTTGGTTGCCCAGGCCAATCATCCTCTGCACAATGCAAAAATTTGGTGAAAAGGTGACAAGGCAATTTAAAGCACGGGTGAGTTTACTAACTGAAATCAAATTAATGTTAAAATTGGGAACATGTAGGACACCATCAATAGTTAAATTAGGAGTTAATTCCATGGATCCAATTGAGTGAATTGGTATCTTATCTCCATTAGGTAAAATCACAAAATCAGAATCAGATAATGTGGAAGAAAAATCAAGTGGTGTATGGGATATATGATTTATAGCACCACTATCAACTATCCAATACATATTTGATGAAGAATCAGAGTGAACAACATGTGTAATATTGTCATAAATACCTATTGCATTTATAAAAGGTTGGATGTTACCATTATCTTTTTATAGCAAGGCCATGAGTTGTTTATATTCTTCATTAGTGAAAGTTGCTGACTCTGAGTTGAGTTATAGGGTTGTTGTATTGGTCTAAATGTTGTATGCCATGTGTTTTCTTAGTTTCACATTCTTGCCATAGAACTTGTGACGTGTAGGAAATCCTTTGATATAGAAACAATCCTCAACTCCATGCCCCTAACGATCATGATAGCTACACTTTAGATTCTTGTTGGAGGAATTTTCTCAAGGGTGTTGTTGCTATGTGTGGGCCTTTGTGGCTTTATTGTCTCATGAGTGATTTGCATGGCATGATGAGTTAGGTGTACTTCTCGATGGGCTGCTACTTCATTTTGTCATTCATATTAAAGAACCAACACATGAGCCTTGCGGGTGTCTGGTAGGGGATTCATCATTATAATAGATCCCCAAACTATGGCATATGTCTCATTCAATCCCATGAGAAATTGCATAACACAATCACTTTCATGTCTGTCAATTATTTGCTTCAAACCCCCACATGTACAAGAAGGTGGAGCTTGATATGATGATAGTTCATCCTATAATGCTTTAAGTTTTGTATGGTAAGTGGAAACAAATTGTTATTCCTATTTAAATTCTACAATTTCTTGTCAAATTTGGTATATGCAAGAGTCATTACCTTGGGATAATCGTTCACATAGATCATCCTAAACAACTTGTAGCAGTACCGGCATAGATCACACTTCTTGTGATGTTTGGGTGAATCGAATTCAGTAGCCAAGATAACACCATGTCGTTGCATCGTTGCCAAATAGAGAATTTTGAATTTGTGGGTTTGGGTGCTTTAATAGAACCTGTTATGAAACCAAGCTTGTTCTTGGCACTTAGCTTGATATGCATGGCTCAACTCCATTGCCTATAGTTGTATCCCTCCAAGGGTTTTGATACCAAGACAAGTCATTGGTGATCTAAGTGATGAAGTGCTAGAGGGTCTAAAGGATCAAGGGTGGACGAGGTTTTAGCCATGGTTCTGTGGTTATGACAAAGAATATGAGAAAAATCACCAAGAATAGTGCTCTAATACCATGAAAAATTTGACATATCGTGTATGAAGAATGAAAATACTGCATATATCTTATTCTAAGTTTACAAGGCTGTATATAGATAGGTTAAAAATATATATACAAGGAAACTAACTAAAATTAGAGTTCTATCAACTCCTATAGTTTCTATGTTTGATAATTACACACCATTCATAATC
Organism: Reutealis trisperma; assembly: GCA_947687605.1. Classification (NCBI taxonomy): domain Eukaryota; kingdom Viridiplantae; phylum Streptophyta; class Magnoliopsida; order Malpighiales; family Euphorbiaceae; genus Reutealis; species Reutealis trisperma. Next base: position 70,637 of record CANTUT010000135.1, on the reverse strand, counting down.
ATTACAGTTGTTAATTGATTTCTTTCCTTCAATACAGACCAACACTTCATATTATATATATAATTGCATATGTTAAAGAACCCTTAATGTTTTGTTTATAATAATTCAAGTTTTATGAAATACAGCATGATGAAAACAACCTTAATTATTTTTAAAAGAAAAAGATTCTAATTTTGCGTCTAAAAATCTTCATCAATGAAAAAAAATCCTCAAATTAAGATTAAATAATTAATTATAAGACTGTTCTGCGTGATTCAAATTGAGAGAAGACAAAAGAATATTTGTAAAATAAAAATAATAACTTTTTTTGTTTGATATTAAATTGCACCAACTAAGAATTATTCAGGCATAAAAGAATTTGGAATTAACATTTGATTCGGTAGTTTACCCTTTTCGTGGCAAAATATTCACCAAAAATTTTAGTAGTTTCCTAGCAATTATTTTCACATTGTGTGTTGAGGATAGATGCCAATGCCTCAGATGCATGCTAGGAAACGAATAAAAGTCTTTTTCTAATGATGTTAGTGATATAAAGTATTCCCTTATTAATTATTATTATTATTATATAGAATAAAAGAAAAACCCTAATAATAGAAATTAACATTTGTAAAGGCAAAAGTTTTGATTAGGTCTATTTAAGAACAAACATGTATATATATATATATGAGGATTGTGTGGAACATATAAGGTTAATTTCAATTAGTTTAAAACCAAACCATGAATATATTCAATGTTCCTATCACTTCGAATTCTTTGTTAGGAGTTAGGACCATGTCCATAATTACACATATGCTTGTCGCATAAAGGGCTAATATATGAGATATGACTTCACTTTTTCATATATATGTTTTTCCCTTTCCCCTTTTTTTTTTTTTTCTATATTTTTTTTTTCCAAATACACTTAATGCATTTAGCTTTTCTCATTATATTTTCAATTCTTTCTTTATTAGTTTTGATACATATCCCTTTCATATTGATTCTTTTGCCCTTATGAATTCTTTGGAGTTAATCTTGAAATATATATATATATATATATATATATATATATATATATATATATATATATATATATATATATATATATATATATATATATATATATATATATATATATATATATATATATATATATATATATATATATATATATATATATATATATATTCCAATTTTTTTTTAATATCATAAGGTAGTAGGTATTCAACTATTAAATTATGTATTAATTAATTTAATAATAAAATTATTAATGATATTTGTGATTATTAAGAATGAAAAAAGAATTAAAAGAAGAATTTGATGTGTGAATAGATTCCATATTGATTAAATATAAAATATTGAATGAACTTATATATAATTGAATTTTTTAATCTCAATAGCTAATTTTTGAGATTGATACTCCTGTTATATAAGCTTTTAATATTTCTACAGTGATTTGTATTTTTTTGGTTTCTTTTTCAATATTGATCATTATTATTATTTTCTTTTTTTCCTCATACTTTTGAAGTTGTAACCTAGTCTTTTTTTTATTTTTTTTTAAACTTTATATAACTAATGTGATCATAAAAATAAAGATACTCATAAATAAATATAATTGTTGATGAATGATTAGTGAAAATTCTTGGCTTACACTACTACAAATTATCCCTTTTAACATGTGAATTATTCTATTAAAAGTAAGAAGTTTAATACTAATAAAAATTAGTAGTACTACCATATCCAAAATATATAACCCTGTAACTAAAAGTTTTTTTGTAATACTATTGTATTTACATTTGATAGCACCCTAACATGTTGTTAATATGTATATATATGCTGACATTTAATAACACTATCAACTCGTTATTATAACCATATGTACCAAATAATGTTGTAATTATATTTATCGTAGTGTTATATATTAAATATATATATCATTCTTCCCATAATTACTATAGAGATATATAAATCCAAAAGATGAAGTAGCTTAAAAATATAATGAATTTTTGCACTAGATGCATTGTCATCAACAAGTGCATACAATATAATTATATAATAGTACAAATTAAATCTCATCCGACAACAAAATCAATGAAATTTGGCACCATCTTATATACAATACTTAGGTGTTTTGCTATATGATTTGCCAAGTATTACTATCTTGTATAGAAACATCAAATATAAAGGAGGCAAATGTTATGCAATTATGAGAGCTATTCAAGCATATAGTTATTATTGGCCTACCTGTAGTTGAGATTGCCTAGTGTTGTCGTTTCTATTTTTATCTAATTCCGCTTTCTTTTCTTTTGGCACATTTGTTTTATTATTTCATTAATTATTTAATTATAATACTAAATCAATATAATTAACCATTTAAGTATAAGTAATTAGCTTTTTTAATTGATCGTGTTTGTTTTGTGATGATGAAACCAATTAGGTTTCTTTTTATATTTTGTAATTTTGAAACTCTAGACAAAACTATATATAATGATCATTGATTTAATTAGTTAAAAATACTCCAATAATACAAGCAGATTTAAATAAGTATAATCTAACAATAAAAACATATAAGATTTGATAATAAATTCAAATTCAAATTCTCTTTTTAAATTAGAGGTATTAAAACAAAATTAACCAATTTTCTTTTAGAGGATTAACCAAGTTTTTATACAGATTAAATTAATTTTAATATATGATGCTTTTTCCTTAAAAAAAGATTAAATAAATTTGGATAAGAACTCTTTAAAAAAAAAATTAAGAGATCTGAATTATTAATTTGATATTTTTTTTTTGATACATGGAAGGGCCTGATAGGTTGTAAACTATATAATAGATGGTAGTTATTCTCTTATACTTATTATGAAATTGAAATTTCACTTAGTGTAGAGGAAGGGACTTAAACTAAGAACTGTTACTCTTAAGAGTAAATGTTCTTGTCACTTAAACTAGGTCTCAAGTATATATATATATATATATATATATATATATATATATATATATATATATATATATATATATATATATATATATTGTGGATGCAAAAATATAACAACTCCTGAGTCTTAGATGTTAGGATAAGAAAAAATGTTTAAAAAGAAATATATTTGAAATTAGAATTTTTAATTAACAAGATGAAAAGCTATAAATTTGCTAATTAAGCGAAAATTTAGAGATGAGCCACTAATTTCCTAGGTTATGTATAATAAATGAAGCACATAACTTTACATAAATTCTTTTTTCATAAAATTTTGCCCAATATTATTGAAAGCTAAGTTCTATACAAGGGATGTGAGTAAGAACAGAAATAAATATATAAATAAATAAGGGTAGGTATTTGGGCAATTCATTTCCTTAAATGGGTACTAAATATATTGGATGACAAGACGCTAATTTGATTACCAAAAGGAAGAGCGAACAATATATGTACACACACCAGAGGACCAAGACAAGATAGCAACATTATTGATTTTTTGAAGGTTTGCTTCTGACTAGAGACTAGTAATCCCACTTCACCAAAATTAAGAGGCATCAATTCAAATACCACTAACCTTCAATTTAAAAAAATAAATAAATAATTTAAGATTACCTATTAATAATAATTTGCTTAGTAGAAAGTGTTCTTATATGCTCTAAAGTGTTAAAAATAAAAGATTTTGATTTAAAAATTTTTTAATCACGAAAATTTTTATAAATTTAGTGAGAAATTTAAAAAGAGAATGATTATCTTTTGTTGGGTAAGTGTACACTGGATGTATATGCCTATCTTATATATTAAATCAATAGATAATGAGATATTTTAATTAATATGATACTTTTATCTATTTTTTGTTTAATAAAAAATATTGATATTTATTTTTGCTACATATGTTCTTATCTATTGCATTGGTTTATATATCTAGTGCAAGAATTTTCCTTTTATTTTATTGTATCTGACTTCAAATAAATAAAAATATATACATATAGTTTAGGCTTATATCTGAAGGAGGAAAAACCAAACAAATCCCTAATCTACACATCAATGAGGAAGCACCTTGCCACTTGCAGCTTCCTTTGCCATATTTGGTACACTTATTATGTCCCATTAGTGTTTTCTGCCCCCACCAAAGGGTACCCTATACTTTTATAGAATGGCTTACAATCACCAAAGTCAAGCCACGATATCCAATCAAAAGGTACCTATTTTTTTGTGGGGTTCCCTATTTATTAGTAGGAGATACGTATTGGCCATCTCCAAGCAAAGGAAGTGATCCTTGAACTGTGGAAAAAGTTTTTCTTTTCCACGTAAAGAGGCAATTATAGAGATGTTGAAAAAGGAAAATAAATAAATAAAATAAATAAAAGTGGACATGAACAAGTATTATATAAGGTGGATGATGGTGTTGTCGCTGAGTGGACTTGCTACTTGGCTTGGTGTTGCCTCTTGGATTTTACCCTAAATAGGAATTTATGTGTTGTTGTAGTGGTGGAACCTTGTTCTTCTTTCTTCTTTACTTCCATTAATTTAATTTCATAAGTTTGACAAATTTTCACTTTCTATATATACTATTAATATGACATTATTTACGAAGAATCCACTAGTTTTAGAAATTTGGCCACTTTGAGTTGCCCTATTTCTAAACATCTAAGAAAAATAACCTCATGTATTTACTTGATTGATAAAAGACTCTTATTATCAGGATTAGAATTTAATTTTTTAAGCTAAACATCTAGTAATTTTTGAATTTACATGTAAACTTGGAAATATTTTTGATTTTCTTGATAAATTTAAGACATTTTAGATTAACAACATTTAAAAAAAAAAAAAAAAACTAGCTCATGTGAAAACTAATTCCACATATCTATATGCATTCTTCATGAATTTGGTGTGAGGAGGAATGAGACATTGTGCATGTTAAAAGAGAGAGCATATCCTACAAGAACGAAGGAAATTCAGTTCTGAAAAGAAAAAAAAGGAAATTGCACTAAAAAATAGTGAGAGGAGAAGATACATAAGAAAATTTAAAAATAAGAAAATTAAGACACAACTTGTCACTTATTATTATTATTTTTTTTTTCCCAGGCTTCAAACTCTAGAGTTCAGAGTTTATCAAAGTTTGATTTTTAAAATCAACGTTTATGAAGTAATTTTTAAACATATAGATCAAATAATAATCTTAAATGCTTAAATTATATAAAAAAAAATATCTCAAATCAAAACAAGAAAATATATAAAAAAAAATATTAATAAATGTATATCTATTTTATTTGAAAACACTGAATTTGAATAATACAGTATGAATAAATAAAAAGAAAGTTGCAAAACTAAGGATATGTATTATATAAAAAAAAATTGAATTCGAAAAAGTCATTGAATAAAATCGAAAATTAATTATTCCATTTGGCATTTATATTATAGGTGTTGTCTAGCATAGTTTTATAGCCAATCTTCCAACTTAAATTAGGTCATATTTGTAGTTATTAATATCTCCACTACTAGCATTCCTTCTCACGTGGACCTTTTTTTTTTTTTTTTTTTTTGGTATGTTAAGTCCACCAAATATGAATTTTGAGGGTTGATTGTTGAAGAAATTTTTCTCATAAAGCGCAGGGTCTGCGTTTAGCATTACAGTTAAATTATTTTGTTAAAAAATTATAATTCCAAAAAGGTTATATTTTTTATTTCTTTAAATTATTTATAAAAATAATTAAAAAATTAGAAAGAACGTTTAAAAAAAAAAAAAATTTCAAAACTCAATCTCAAACCGATCCAAAATTTCATTCTTTCTAATAATTAAAGCATAGAACTTGATTCTCTCCCATAAGGATGTACATGGGTGTGTCATGCTTTGGCCTCATAGTTCGCTCTGCTAGGTTTTTTTTTTTTTTTTTTCCTCTCACTCTTTTTTATGTGCACCACTAGGGTTAATACTTAGGATTATTTCTAGTGTCTTTGGCCACTAGAGGATATACCCACTTTTCTTTTCTTTTCTTTTCTTTTTTTTTTTTTTTTTCATATGTTTCTCTAATTGTCTATTTCTTTTTCTCAAATAAAATGTTTATGGGTTTTTATGAACTATCTCGGGTTCCCATCTATATCAAGTGTTTTACATATGTTTTGTTAGTCCTTTACGGCGGTGATGCTCTCTTGATCTACAGTAAAATCCGGCCTGCTTACTGATCTACTAGTTAAGTGAAGTATATATATTTACTTGTCGGTGGGTGGGAAAAAAGAGGTTGGCTTTAGCTTTAGTTTATCAATGGAAGTAAATTGGCTAGATCTGAGTTTGTGGCTGAGTTCTAAAGTTTCTGATAGAGGACAGGCTCCTCTATGGCTTTGCCCTATTCATTTGAAACAACCCATTCTTTGCCAAGACACTACTGCATTGAGGATTTTGTGGTAGTAGAGAGTTAATATTGAAACTCTTAGGTATATCACCTAGGAGGTATGTTCAGCCACAAGTGCCCTTATTTTTGAGCTGCTTCTTTTTTTGTCTTAGGCTCATGTGGTAAAGGTTGAGGCGTAAACGAAAGCTTTTAGAAAAGAGGAGGGCTTGGAGCATTTATGTAAATTCAACTGTTTTCTCAGTCTTTGGGCTGATTTCTCTATAATGAGCTTTAAGTTCAAGTTGAAAAATGCATTTGTGGGTAGTTTGTTGTTGGATTATAAGTCTTTTTTAGATATTAATTCTTGAACTATTCCCTTTATACTTATTGTGTAATTGTACTTTTTTGAACTTCATGCCCAATCAATGCTAGCTGAATTTCTTCTTTGGGCAAAATAATAATAATAATAAGGATGTACGAGGGTTGGTTTGGGCAATTTATGAGTAACATGTTAGATCAAACCAATAATTTTGATTTGACAAATCTTCAAACTGAAACCAAATGCAAATGATGTGAAACTAATAATAATTTCGGGTTACTTTGGTTTACTAAAAAATTATATCAAGTTTGGTTTAAACTAAATTAAATTTTATATTAATTTTAAATTTGAATTTATTTTCAATAAATACTTATTTTAACTTCTAAAAATTGTAAAAAAAATACTTATAAATACCTTTTATATATATACATCAAGAAATGAAAAGCGATTAACATTAATCCTATTTAAATTAAAGTGATAACTATTAAAATGAACATGAAAAAATAAAGAAATATTTTAATAAATACAAAATATTATTAAATAAAATTATAATGAAATTATTCTGAAATATTATTAAATATTTGATGAATTGTTCAATTAACAATCCATTTTTATACTATCATAATTTAATAATTTATAATATATTTTATATATATTTAATACTTCATATTGGTTTGGGCTATACTAGTTTGAAATTTTATTAAATCACAAACCAAACTAAAAAATTTGATTTACTTATTTTTTGAACCATGACCAAGCCTATATATTTTTAAACAATAATTTTTTTATTTAGTTTGAATGAATTAATTGGTTTGGTCGGATTAGGTTTTTTTTTTTTTTTTTTTTTTTTTTTTTTTTTTTTATAATCTACTCTCCAATAACTAAAAAATTCCTCCAATTAATATACATGACATTGGTTTAAATTAAAAATTTTAGAGAATTTAACTTTACATTATTGCATAAGAAAAAAAAAGACTTATGAATTACTAAGTCTTTTGGCATTACAATCAAATATTAAGATAAGATTAAACTTAATTATGCAATACATCGTTTTTTAAATAAATCTTTATTTTTACTTTTGAGAAAATGGGATGGGACTTTAATAGACTTTTTTTTTTTTTTTTTTTTTTTGAAACAGACTTTAATTGACTTGTGTCAAAAAAAAAAAAAAAAAAAAAAAAAGGTAAAGTGTATCATAATGTAAACTACTTTTTAAGCAATCTCTGGCCCATTATGCACCATAGAAGAACATATAATTTTCATTAGGCCCATAATTAAGGTGAAATGAAATCCACAATTTATAAAGGGTGGTCCTAAGAGTTGGGCCTACTAGGACCATAAGGTTTACCCCTTGGCCTATAAGACCCTCTTTTGGGATGGTTACAGATAATTTTGACTTTAATTAGCAAAGTTATAAAAAACTAATCAAGGATTTCAATTATAGTTTAACTTCATAGTTCATTTGGGTAATCATACTTAATGTTTGGCATAAATCATATCAAAATGCTGAAATGGCATGGGATTAAGGTAAGTTAATAAAGGCTTTTTATTGTTTCCCACCATAATATCCTACTTAGTTGTCAACCCTTCTTAATTAATGGTGGATTTACTTTTATTAAATCCATCATTGATCATTTATTTGATTTAGTCCCACTAAAAATAAATAAATAAAGTCTAATTTCAGAAAAATAAGGTTTGAATAAACACTTTTGATAATTTTAAGTAATTATTGATTATTGAGACATATTATTGAGACCTTAGTCTTTTCATTTTTCTTCTTCTTTTTCTTTTATCTCACCATTTTTAATAATTAAAGAGAAATTGATTTGACCAATTCATAATCATATTGCACATTCCTAATTATTAAATTTCAAAACTTTTTCACATAAAGGTGACTATAAAGGGATTTGGCACCTAAAAGCAATTTAGTTAATAGTAACTACCCACCAAAAATAAATTGGATTTCAAAATTATGCTTTTATACTTACAAATCAAGATTAGCCAGAATTGTTTTGTGACATAAAATTCCTTTCTTGATAAATAAGAAGTTTGAAAAGTATAATTTTATTAAAAATAAATAGATATTTTAATTACTCTTGTTAATTTTTTTTTCTTCCACAAGCTTTCATCATCTCCCATTTTTGCATCATTTACCTTGATTTTCTTCCCCAACTCTTTTTTTTTTTTTTTTTTTAAATCCAAGATCATCTCTATTTGGTAGATGGTATTACTAATCAACAACGATATTGATTACTTTTTTGCATTTTAGAAAAAATTTGGAGATTAGTATTTATCATCACCTAATGCATGAGACAAGAATTTGTTGGTCTTCGCAAGTCATTTTCAATTTGAATTTAGTTATTTACAAACAAATCAAATGCCATTTTTTTTTCCACTGCCCAACTTTGAATGATGATGCTAGGCAATAGAATATGACATGATTTTTACCAAATATAATAAGGTGGTTGTGTATGATTATATATACATATATATATATATAATTCTTAGGTAGGGTTCCACACCATATGATTAGAAATTATATTAGTAAAAATTGGCCACATATTACTAAAATTCATAATTAATCATAGTTGAATCTAGTTTTTAATCATAATTAGTAGTGGTTTCTTGAAAGATTTTGAAAATCTCTTAATATATATTTATGCATTATTAAAAAATTTGAACACTTAAGAATTTTTGCCTCCAAATATTAAAAAAAAAAATTACAACACACTTCAAAATAAAAAAAAATTACGATCTATATATACTAGAATGCATCATCTGTCCCCCACTTGATCCAAGTTAAAGACTTAGATTTTAATTATCACTTTTTGGAGTTCACCATCGGTAATCCATAAAGAGGGTTCTGAGCCCTAAGAAGCAATTTGGGTGTAAAAATGTAATTTTCCCTTTATTTAAAATTTGAAAATACAATAGTTACAAGGACTTTTCATCTCCATTTGCCATGTGTCTGGCATAAAAGGTTCTAGAGACCCTCTAGCTATCATATCCCATCCTATAAATAATTCTTTTTACAGTTACCCAAAACTTTCACCGTTCCTTTTCTTTCTTTCCAATTTCTACTTTTGTTTTAGTTTGGTGCTTGAATCTTTGTTCGCTAAATCTTCCATACAATATTTTCGTTCTCTTGGGAATTATACACTTCTCCATAATTCTCGGTGATTCGTTCATCTTTAATACTATGAAGAAGCTCGATCGGGTTATAAATCTCCATCACAGTAAGTTTCTTTCACTTGCCTTCTCTATTTTCATTGTTTTCTCGTTCATTTGGTTTCTATCCTATACACTCAGCAAAATAAGTGATGTTGAGGACTCCCAAAACCTTTCCGGTGGAATCCATTAGTAGTCTGACTACTATATCAAACCATTCCCGAACTTCATCTCTTGACTGGGTGTACATATATAAGACTCACCCTTCCTCAAAAGTACCCAAGCCCACTAGCATCTCTAAGGTTGCGAAATCTAATATAAAGGGAATAGATAAACCTAAGAAAAAATTTATTGCAATCAAACCTCAGCTAAGAAAGCCAAAGAGATCTAACTATCCAAAAGAGTAAAAAATCCCAAGCCAAGGCGGTGGTTGATAAGGTTCACAAGTGAGCTGGCTGCTGAATAGTTAGGGGCCATCAAGATTAGGTACAACATCCTTGAAGAGTATAGTCTTAGGCTTCCCGCCCCTGGTATGTATGCAAACTAGGGGTTAGGTGATCTAGACAGACTGGTCTACTTAGAAGACTTAGAGTAAGGTTTTAGGTTCCCAATACCTGATCTATACATCAATTTACTGAAGGAATATAAAATATCGATCTGCCAGCTACATCCAAACTCTTAGAGAGTATTAGTAGGGATATGGATCCTTGGGGAGATGCTTAGCTTTGAAATTAGTAGGGTAGTAAGGGAGCTATGTCATTCATCTAGTAGTAAGGAAAGGGTTCAACCATTTCAACTTTTAGAGTGAGGAGAAGATCATTCATCTACCCTCCTCCCTCAAAAACTAAAAACAAAAGTTCTTCATAGTATCTTATAAGGATGGTTGGGTCGAGCTTCTGAACTCTTGGGTAAAGAGTCCCATCATAATTCTTTCGAATAGGTTGCCCAATCTATCTTTTAAAGAGGAGGATATGGTGACCTCCTTTGGGGACATATAACCTATTTCAGGTTTGGAGCTTCTTAACAACTATTTCTCAACCAACCGTATAAAAAGGGTCGAATAAAAAATACAGCTTGTTGACCCCTTCTACTAGTACTAATAAATTAACCACCTATTCTATGGATCAGGTCGTCACATCATACTTCATCTAATATTTTATTGTCTTTTGTTTTGATTATAGTGATGAAGTCTACAGCCCAGCTGATGAAGGAGAAATGGGAGAAACAAAGGAAGGCTAGGGAGCAAAAAGGTAAAGGTTCAGATGAAAGTTCAAGGCCAAAGTAATTGGCTGCTACCCTTCCACTGCCTCTTCCTCCTATATCCAAAGAAATAATTCTTGTTGGCATAAAAGGGCAAAAAACATTGAGAAAAGTACTAAGAGATCACTCTCAAAACTATTGTGGAGTGCTCTACAAAGAAAGCTCATACTGTATTGAAGGATCTTACTCTGGGTGAGCTTACAAATTTTGCCAGGGTGGTAGAGCAAAAATATAAGGAGGGGGTATCAGTCCGCAACCCTACAGTGGCTATTGATATAAGGAAAGTGATCCAGATCCCTATGGACAATAGTTCGAATGTCAAGCTTAGTAACACTTAACTAGCAAGATCAACCTACAACTATCTTTTTCATGTTTCTGACTTATTTTTTCATTTGTATTAGTTTGTTTTTGTGATTGTATTCTTGCTCACTATCAAAAGGATGATATCAATTGGCCAAGTTGGCTTACTCTAAGGAGGAGTTGGAGAAGAAGTTCTCTGAGGAGCGAGGCCAAATCCAAGCGAGCCACAAGAAGCCCATTGGGGAGGAGAAAGCTCAGTCTTGGCCTTGGAGACTGAGCTTTGCAGTTGAGTTACCATTGTCAATGTTAATATGAATAAGAACAAAAAAAAGATTCATGAGTTAGAGGGGGAGAATTAATGTATGGTCAGGAAGTGAGAGAAGGAGAGAAAGGTTTGGGAGAAAGAGGCCAAACTGTTGGTAACAAAGCTCCACTTTTATCAAGACAAGGAGCTAGTTGAGGTTTGGAATAAATTTCCCTATCTAGACTTTGAGTTCATAGAAAATATATTCCCTAATGAAGCGAGGAATTAGGGAACATACCTCTTTCTGGTGTTGCTAAGAGCAATCCTCCTCCTTCCCTGGCTAATGATCCTTCTATACCTTTCTTTCCTATAGGCAAAATCGATGTGTCTGTTGGCAACCATCCCGTGGATCCTAAACTTGCTATTGCCAATTATGGCATTATAGACAATAGGGATAATGTATTGGAGCAATTATAGGCTCCTTGACTTGTAATTTTTTTGAAAATTTTAAATAAAAGAATATTCTTTTTGGAAGTACTATTTTCTTTATTCTTTGTTGTTGCATAAATATCTTCAGATGAACTAAGTGATAAAGGGGTCTCAGGCAAATCCTTACTTGCCTTTCCCACGTTACTCAATGGAGATTTGTTAGTGGGGATCTCGAGCAAGCTTTTAGTTCACCTATCCCTTATATCTATTTAAAACCATACAAGGGTCTTGTACAAGGCAATAATTTGCCTATCCCTTTAGTCTACTAGAGATAATTCATTTTGGTAGTCCACATTTTGCTTATATGGATAAATTCTTATTTGGGGTCTTTGGCAAACCATGGTTTGTGTCTCCCTTTAATTTGTAGGCGAATATATGTAGTATCTATTTTTTAAGTAAATGGAGAACACATATAAATTGGAGAACTCTAGAACTACAGATTGTATAAATTGTAGCATCATTCATAGATGACAAATCATACAGTTTTAACAACTTAAGTAATATAAAGATGATAATTTAAATAACATGAGGCAAACTATGCATATAAAATTGAAAAAAATTTAAATGGAACTATATACATAAAAGTGAGGAACGAATGTTACAAAAAGTAGGTTTTGAGATTGTCCAAATTCCATTATCATGGTAGGACTTTCCCATAGCAATCTTCTAATTTATAAGCACCAAGATCGATGACCTTGGCGATCTTGTAGGGTCCTTCCTAGTTGGGTTGCAACTTTCCTATGCCTATATTGCCTTTGATGATTTTGGTCTTTTGAAGGACTATATCACCCTTCTTAATGATCCTCTTCTTGACTTGACGATTATGATACTAAGTCACTCGTTATTTGTATGTTGCTACTATTTCATATGCCAAATATCTTTTCTTTTTTGGTATATTGAGGTTAGCTCTGAGCTCTTCTTCCTAGTTGACCTTTTTGGAATGCTCATATCGATAACTGGTTAGACCTATCCCCATTGGGACAACCGCTTCTGAACCATAAGTGAAGGGGAAAAGTGTTTCTCTTGTCGATTCCCTTGGCGTGGTTTGGTAACTCTATAAGACATTGTACAGTTTGTTTGCCCATCTCCCCTTGTTGTCTTCCAACCTTTTCTTAAATCCTTGTAAAATGGTGTGGTTTGTCACTTCAGTTTGCACATTAGTCTGAGGGTGGCCTACTAAAGTGAACCTTAGGTTAATGTGCAAGTCTCTATAGAATGATTTAAATCGAGTAGAGTCAAACTACTTGCCATTGTCTAAAATAATTATTTTTAAGATGCTGAACCTATAAATCATAGACTTAAACAAAAAATTAGTGATGTTCTATTAAGTGATCTTCGCTAGGGGATTAGCTTCGATCCACTTGGTAAAGTGGTCAATGGTGATAACAACGAACTTCAGCTAGTGAAATGTTAGTGGGAAGGGTCCCAAGATGTTTATTCTCTATTGTTAGAAGGGCCATGCACAATCGATAGGAGAAAGTTTAATGGAGGGCTTTCTTAGGATAGACGAATGTTCTTAGCATTGTTTTGCATTAGCAAACCAACTCTTTTGCATCTCGCTTGATGGTAGGCCAAAAATATCCTTATAACAAAGCTTTCCTTGCCAAGCTTGAGCTCCTCTCATGAGCATCACAAATCCCCTCATGAATTTCCCTCAAAACAAAATTTCCTACTTCAGTGGGGATGCATTTAAGCCAAGGGTGTGTTTTAAATTGTCTAAAAAGATCCCCCTTATACCAACTATACTTCTTTACACTTTTTGCCACTTGTTCAGCCTCTACCCTATCCTTGTGTAGTGATCCTTTGGAAAGATATTGAACCAAAGGTTCCATCTAACTGCCCTACTAATCTACTAGAAATAGTGGTAGTACTTCAGTTATGAGCAATCCTTGCACTGCCAGAGGGATATTTAGAATGTTTGTCAATTTTCCAGTGGCTATGCTTTGGCTCTCTCATCCATATTTTCATTTTCTGCCCTTGAGATTTGTTTCAACTCCCAGTTACCTTGTGCTAGCCTTTTAGAACCATTTCAACACCTAGCCCTCCAAACTCGCCCCATTAATGAACATCTCCCATTTTCCCTTATTGGCTTCTTGAGGTTCTCTATCAGTAGGAGTAAGCTCTGCTACAAAGTCAACTAGAATCTAAGCTCTCATGGCCCTTCATAGTTCAAACTTAATATTGAAGCTTCCAATTTAAACTGCCCATTCATACATTTTTCTGACATCTCTAGTTTCTAAAAAAATTTTCTTAATCTGGTGAGCCTTACAATAATGCCTTAGCTTCCAAGTAACCATGAATAGGGCTAAAGCATGCCTCTCTAATGTTGGGTATCTAAGTTCAGGGTCTTGGAAGACTCTCCTGACATAATAGATTATCGTTGTTCTCCATTTTCCTCCCTGATCAGTACAATTGCTATCGTTTCAACTATTGTGGACAAGCATAGGTTCAAATCTTCTATTGGGATGGGACAACTCAAAAGGGGTAAGATGTCAAAAACTTCTTTAACTTTATAAAGATCATTAGCATTCCTTTGTCCATTCAAAGTTCTTCATATTTTTCAAGGTTCTGAAGAATGGTTGACATTTTTTTGTTGAATAAGAGATGAATCGCCCCAAAGAAGTGACTTAACCATTTAATTTTTGTACTTCTCTAATATTAGTGGGAGGCTCATGCTTAGGATCACTTCTATTTTGTTAGGGTTCACTTCAGTGCCTCTCTATGACACCATGTATCCCAAGAATTTCCCAACAAGAACACCAAACACACATTCCTTTTGGTTTAGCTTCAAATTATAAGGCACATGATTTTCAATTCATCTCTATATCTCCTGGATGATCCTCATCTTTTTGACTTTTGGTAATCATGTCGTCTACATAGACCTTTATATTCTTGTTAATATATTCCTTGAAAATATGTTTCACCAAGCTCTAATTAGTCATTCGAGCATTCTTTAACTCGAAGGGTGTCATTTTGTAGCATAATGTTCATTGATTAGTTATAAAAGTTATCTTCTCCTCATCATATTTGTGCATCTAAATTTGGTAATATCTAGCTTTAGCAACAAAGAAAGAGAAAATCTCATGCTCTGCTGTGGAATCTACTAGCTGGTCAATGCTCAGCAGGGGATAATTATCTTTTGAGCAGGCTCAATTTAGATCAGTAAAATCTACACATCCTAAATGAACCATTAAGCTTCTTCATCAATACGATATTCACCAACCACTCAGGATAGTATACCTCCCTAATGACCCCTACGTCTAACAACTTCTAGACCTCCTTAGCTATAGCAATATGCTTCCTCCTTTTCTGGACTATCGGCTTTACTGACGGATCTATATTAAAGTGATAGGTTATTACATCATTGCTTACTCCCACTAGATCTTTAGTGTCCTAATCAAAAGACTCATAGTTGTTCCTTAGCACATCCATTACCTTTGTTCTGATCTCTTCTGTTAGGGAGGTCCCTATCTGAACCATCTTTCCCTTTCTTAACTTTGCATTTACTACTTCCCTCAAAGTTTGGCTCTTTCTTCCCTGATCAAACTGTTTGTAGCATTTACTTGCAAAGTAAGAAAAACCACCTTTAAGGCAGTAAAGTAAGTCTTTCTTGCTATCTCTTGGCATCCCTTTATTACCATTACACCTTTAGAGTTCAATATCTTTATGATGAGATACCTTATACTGGTGGACGCACCCATTGCAAAAAGGATTGGTCATTTTGATGATGGCACTGTTCTAGCTCTAGCATGACCGATCCCTTTACTGGCACTGCTTTGCCACACAACCCACTAAAGGTGTTGACATTGGCTTGAGGTTCTTCTCAGTTAACCCTATTGTCTTAAATACTGTTAATGTGATTATGTCAAATGCATTACCTTCATCTACCAACATTCTCCGGGTGCCTTAAGACTACTAGTGCATCATAATGTGGTAAGATGATTGATCATTTGTCCTCTTCATAGAAAGTTACTGACCAAACATCTTTTCCACAGGGCCTATAGTATTCATTGAGTATACATCATTTATTTCTCACTTCCTTTTGGTCGAGCTATCTCCTCTTAAGCTCCTACCAAATATAATATGGATCTCCCTTACCCTATCTCTATTATGCTCATGCTCCCTTGGCTTAGTTCTGTTAAGAGATATGTCTTTTATCTCTTTTCACTGTCACGGAGGACGAACCTTCTAATCCCAGGGAGACCCTTTTGAATTAGCTTCTCAATTTCTTCCTTCAAATGCCAACAGTCATTCATGTCATGTCCCTTATCTCTATGGAATAGGTAATACTTAATATTATCTCTCCGATTGGCAGAAGAGTTGCTCATTTTTCTAGGCCATTAAACTTTTTCCCTTGACTTCTTAATCCATATCAACACATGACTCATGGCTGTAGATAAAGGGGTGAACCACCGATCTCTCCTATTCGACCTATAGCGGATAGCCTCATCTATTATTACCATTGCAATGGTTCCTAGGTTGGTTTTGGCAATCTCCCTGGCCTCTTGCCAAGTTCCCCTCTTTACTCTTTTACCTTTGAGTGAAGTCTCGCATCCCATCATTAATAGGGATGTGAGTTTGAGCTACCAACATTAGAGTTGAGGTTGATTGTGGGGGGTTAGATAATAATTCCTTCCTGAGGTCTAGATTTGAGGTTCTGTTAAGCATCGTCGTATAAGCTATATCTCTGTTTAGGTCCTTAATCTAGATTACTTCTTTATTGAAGTGCTTTATATATCTTCTGAGACTTTCTCCTCCTCTCTAGACTATGGTGAGTAGGTCGGTAGAGATTTTCCTAGGTGTGATGGAAGCTATAAACCTGGCTTGGAAGAGGTTTGATAGCTGGGAGAAAGATGTGACAGATTTGGGTGGTAATGTTTGATACCAATCTTAGGCCAAGCCTTTTAATATTGCAGGGAAAAGCTTGCAAAGGACATGGTCTTGGTATGTTTGGGTATTGATTAGGGTTTGATACTTATGTATATGGCTTTTAGGGCATATGGAACCATCATAGGATTCCATACGAGATGGAATTCAAAAATTTAGAGGATAACTTACCATGACTATGCTATCACACATAGGGAATCTATTCGCAATGCAAAGTCCATCTCATTTACCTTTATCCTGATCTTGATCATGACTTCCCTAACCTTCTTCTTTAATCGAGGCAGAAGGGTCATCATTAAGTTCTTCGTCTAACCCTTGTTCAGTAGTGTCATCCTGGGCGGCCTATCCTTGATCAAAGGGAGATCTATTGGTAATCAAGTCTATTGGGTCTTCAAAGGTTATAATTTGCTTCCCTTTGTCTGCATTACTGAGGCTAGAAGGATAGGCTGGTGTTTAGGTTGGTGGGTAATCAATTATTTGAGTTTTTTAAGCGATGAGGTGAATTCTATGAATGCAGTGATTAGATTTTGGGTTAGAGCTACGTTATTTATATCTGGTGGTAGAGTATTGAGGTTGGGAATTGTGAATAGGGTGTGGTGGTGGTGTTGAGTTCCCCCAGGTTCAGGCTGTATGGGAAACAGATCTAGGCCTAAGTCTAAGTTGCTGAAACTGGAATCCATGGGGATATTTGAAAGCTTTAACTAAAAAATACAAAGGTATTTCCAACCTTAGTTTTATGCCAGTTGTTAAGGGACCTGGCACAAGAAATTAGGTTGTGATTAAGAGAAGATAATCAGTAATAGGGTGGTTTGATCTCTATGCTAAACTCATAACATTCTTCCAATCACGAGCTTTGCACCATTTAAATTCAAAGCGAAATCCTTTAAATCTTCTTTTACATCTAGCATCTAGCTCCAAGATTAAAGGCCTGTGATTAGAACCTAGCAATTTACCATGATGCACTTGAGCAGTAGAAAAAACTAATCTGCAATTGGCATTACTCACCACTTTATCTAGTCTTCTAGCAATGTTTCTATCCCCATTGCGCTTATTATACCAAGTGTAAATAGGGCCCTTGAAACCAATATCTAATAGAGAGCAAGAATTAAGCCATTTATGTAATCTTTGTAAAGAATCCATTGCAGTAGATTTCCCCCCATATTTCTTAACCAAAGAGAAAATATCATTGAAATCACTAGCACAAGACCAAGCTTGATCCTCTACTGGTTGAAGTGATTTCCATTCTTCTAGAATTCTCTCTCTATTACACTGCTTAGGATCACCATAAACAAAAGTTTGAAACAACTCTTGATGTGTATCTTTACGTAAACATCTTGTATGAATATGATTTTTGGAAGAGGCTAGAATTTGCACCGAGATAGAGTGTTTCCACTAAAGGAGAAGTCCACCTGTTGTGTGAATTGGCTCGACATAACAAGACTCTTCAAAACTAAACTTTTCTTTCAAACCATTCAAATAAACAGTAGTATTCTTAGTCTCAAATATAAATACTAATTGGGGACTATGAATTTTGAGAAGGTCTCAAAGGACCCGAACTGTCAAAGGTCATCCTAAGCCTTGACAGTTCCAAATTAGGAGATTCATGGCCCCTTGGTGGCCTTGGGTGAGCCACCAGCGCCATTCGAGTCTTTGAACATAAAATCATCATCCTTCTTGCTTGAATCATCTCCAGTCTCCCTCTCTGCCTCTTCAAGTTCCCCAATTTTTGTAATTTAAAAAACCCTTTTTTTTTCTTCTTGCTAGATCTTTAAGCCTGGTTTTACACAAATTACCCAACTCAAAGGGAAAACCTTCATGAATAATTGATCCCACTATAGAAGAAGACTTGAAAACTTTCACCAAGTTTAAATGCTTTTTGGAATTCCCTTCCGTGTTGCCCTTGTCTAAAGAATGAGCACTTTCTATCATTTTTCTAAAGTTTTGACTACAAAATTGTAACTCTCAGATGAGTTAGATTTAAATTTAATCTTCTAAATGGGTTTTAAGAAAACACTAGAGTTCTTCCTTTTAGGACTAACAAATGCTCCATACTTTAAATTTGATGAGAAATCCAGCCCAAGTGCAATAGAAGAAGGATCATGTGATGTCATAGAGCCTTTTTCATAATTAACTAAGGCCTGATTCTCTTGGCCCAAATCCTTTTGCATAACATCTTTATCCAATAATAGATTGAGGTCCATAATTTGTGGGTATGAGGCCTCGTCCAAGTACCAGTCCGATCTGCTAAGTAGGATCGAAATACTCATTTGGGTTTGAACTCACGATGGAACCCTCGGGTTTAGATAGGTTGATTTTAAAAAGAGTCGCCACCTTAATTTTATTTTATTTGGGAAAAAGATTAAGAAAAAAATTCAAATTGACTCCAATTAATATCCCAAAGGAAAAGATCACTAGCCTTAAAGCCAAAGAAGATTTGGGGACTAGGTTTTCGGTTTATTTAGAAAAATGATTAGTTTGGCAAATTTAATACAAGATGACTTAAAATGAATTTCATGAACAATTTACATAATACATGAACAATTATATAATGCATGAATAAAAAATAAATAAACATTCATCTAAAGCAATAAAGCGTTAAAGCAACAAAGTAAATGAATTGACTTTACAATTCAAAACCAAAATAGGGGATACTTCCTTTAGCCCTTATGGGTACTAGAGAAATCACACATTTCCCAAAATTATTCTAAAGCAATTACTAAAGAAAAATACTTCAAAAGAAAGAAAAAATTAATATTATAATAAAGAAAACAAACTAAAAGTAAATATTGCAAAGAACTAATTCATAAAGTAACATACAAGAGAAAGGTTATATTTTATTTAAATTGGATTTGATGTTTTAAACAAGCAAGCCTACGTATCCTTTGAATGGGAATCAAAATTCACGTAGTTCACCCTTCTTGTGAAGATGTTAGTTTAGCCTAGCCATTTTATTATATTTCAGTTCATTGATTGAAAGGTTAGTTGATTGATTAATTAATTAGGTTAGATTTTAATTAACAAGTCACCGTAATAATTCAAATCATTTACCTAATGGACTAAATCAGATTTTAATCAACATGCCTCAAAATAATAAAAGAAAACGATAAAACATGCAAAGCAAATAAATGACAAACGAAAAGAACAAACTAAGCAATCCTAGGGAAAAATAACAAAACAAACAAACAGAATAATATAAAGCAAAAGAAACACTAAAACAAAGACAAAACAAAATAAGAAAACAAGAAAATAATTACCTTGTGAGGACAAGACTTGGGGACGTAGGGTGGATAAAGGGGACGACCAGATCGCAATTCCACCTTCTCAGCTCAACGGAATGACAACCTTAGAATGGAGACTCAGACGAAATTTTTGGAACCTCCTCAGACTGATTTAAGGAGAGCTACCTCGAAACGACCACCCTAATAAAAATTAAAAATAAAAATAAAATCCTAAACTAAAAAGTTCGTACCTTTCGGACCAAACCTTAAAAAATGTTAATTGCTTTGAAATCAATTAGTTTGATTAAGTAATTATGAGTGTGGAAATGAGGTAGGAAGGTATTGCTTTTATAGGGAGAGAGTTGGGAGTAGAAATAGCAAACTTTCAATGTGGGATTCACTTCCCAATGCACAAAACCGCACAAGAAGCCTTGGAAATTGTACAGAAGGTAGGTGGCACAGGGTAATCGCACAGGAGCTATGCGGTTCTGCATAGACTCTATGCGGTACCGCATAGAATCTGTGCGGTCACGGACTGCCCTGTGCAGTCCCTATGGCCCATACACCTCCTTTTTACTCCATTTAAACCTGTTTCATATCTGATTTAAGTCTGGTTTGATTCTATAGGTTCATAATTGAGTACCGGTTGTCCGGAGGTGCAAATTTGAAGGTTTATAGCTACCCCCTATCATAATTGGCTTGCTGGAAAGGCAATTTTGATGATAGTGAACCTGAGGGGAAAAGGTGCCATGTCAGATTCTAAGTATATGTACTTTCCAAATCCTTTTAGAGGAGACCCCATAGGATAAATGAAGTTTTGTCAATGGCTATCAGTCTAGCCTTGACGTTGGATGCAGGAATGATCTTGGTAAATTTCAATTAAGGCTATTTATTTGGCTCTAATGTTAGAAGATAAAAAAAATTTCAATCAAGGCAATCTGTCAAGCTTTAATATTAGAAGTAAAAATTTTTCAATCAAGACTATTTGTTCAGCCTTAATGTTGGAGGATTTAAATGAAGGCTATCTATTCAGCCTTAATGTTGGAAAATAAAGAAGATTTAGGGAAATTTAGTAAAAGTAATGGTTCCGATATGTTTTGGAAAGTCCAGCTTAATGTCTGGTCAGTTTTGAGACATTTTTGGTAGAAATGATAATGACCCTATCTAGTAAGAAGTGGCAAAAAGATAATCCATTTTGATTCAGAAGTTTGATTTACAACTTATTCTATTGTGAAATGCATCTAACTATACAATGATTGGGTACCTTGAACCTATGAAGGGTCAGTTTGATACGATAGTGCTAAGCTTTTGGGAGAAATATGCCCCCACTTTAGAAGGTAGCTTAGTTATTTGGTCTTTGGTTGTTCGGTCCAGGAAGAAGTCACTTTGGGAGGTTCAGCCAGGTATGGTTGGGAGAGGTCGGTCTGGGCTTAGGTGGGTTTTGCTTAGGAGAAGGTTTGGTTTAAGGCTAAATTAGAAAGCTTTAGAGGGGTCAAGTCCTTGGATACGATTAGGTCGAAAGGTTAGGTCAAGTTTTAAGGAAGGTCAATTTGTCTGGCTTGTCTTTAAAAAACTTCATATGGGAGTCTTTGATCAGGTTTGGCAATTGGCTTAGTCAGTTATGGTCTTCTGGTTTGGCTTTAGGGGAGATCATCTTGGAAGGCTAGGTCAGGTTAGGCCTTGGCTAGAATCATTTGGAAGCTTAGTTTGGTTTAGCCATGTAAGATATTGGATTAGATGCTCAGTCAAGTTATGGCTTTTTGGTGAGTTCATTTAGAAGGCTTGGTCAGATTTTGCCTTAAAACTGTGTTAGAGAGATCAAGTTGGAATGCTAGACCTAAAAGGCTAATCTTGGCTTAGAGGAAAACGTTAGGCTAGGCAATTAATTTAGAAAGCTCAGTCAAATTTTGCTTTAGGGGAGGTCATGAGCTTCATAAATGAAGGCCTTTTGGGAGTGGGCTTCATAGTGAAGGCTTTTTAAGAGTGGGCTTCATGGTGAAGGCTTTTTGGGAGTAGGCTTCTTAATAAAGGCTTCTAAATTTAGGCTTCATGGTGAAGGCTTTTAGATTTGGGCTTCATGGTGAAGGCTTCTTGGGTTTTGGGCTTCTTAATGAAGGCTTCTATATTTGAGCTTCATGGCGAAGGCTTATAGGTGTTGAGAATAGTTTTCTATGAGAGTGCTTTGGATGGTTGGCTTTGGCTTAGGTATAGTGTTACAGGTTTTGGTCACAAGGATACCGTAGACTTATGGATAAGGGTTTGCCCTTTGGTGTGGTTACATCAGAATGGTTTGCAGGCCTTAAGAGGCTTTGATTCTTAGGGATTATGTGTTTCACCAATGAGGCTTAATCTTTCAAGGATAACGAGATGTTTGCCAAAGAGGCATGAGATGGGCCTTGACTGGTTTGAGTCCTTCTTAATCAACTTGAGGATAATAGCCTTTGGGAGATATGTCTCAACTAGATTCAAAAATGATGAGTCTTGAGAGACTTAGGCTTTTTAGTTTTGCCCATGATGAGATTTAGCCAAGGAAAGGGTGGTACATGGCTTGAGCTTAAAATGATGGTATGATTTACCAATGAGGCTTGGGATGGAATAGTATAATTTTATAAAGTTCCAGAATGGTTTGAAGGTAGGCTAAAATTTCTGAAAAGAATCATGGAGGTTGTATGGTTTTGCTTTTTGTAGGATGAATCATAAAAAAAGAGCAAGTCAAGCTTTTCTGGTTGTTTGAGATTGAAGAGACTTTTAGAGTGATACTTAATTGGTTTGATTTGATGACACATTGACTACACTAGCTAGAATAAAGAGCCCTTAGGAATGGCTAAAGGGCTAGTAGAAGAAGACAACTTGGAGATCATGCTCCCAAATGAGAGATAAGAATGTAAAGGTGGGAAATGTGAGGGATTATGCCTTAGCTCTTTGAGCTAAGTGAGGAGACAGATTGACAACTGATAATGACATTCTGGGAAGACATGCCCCTATTGTAAGATAAGAGCATAGAAGATTGAACAACTTTAGAGAATGATCCTCTAATGAGAAAAGATGACTTTGGAGACTTGATATAAGACGGACTGATTGAAGATAATTTGATAACTTTGGACATGAGGGAAGATGACTTGGATGAGCTCTCTCTCTCTCTCTTTCTCTCTCTCTCCCTTTTTTTTAGCTCTAACTTTTCTAAGTCGCCCTTCCAGATTTTTAACTTAGCGAGCTTGGATTAATGAAATTTCGGAGAAAGTATTCCACCATGATTTGCTATTTTTCTTCATGTTGAGAAGCTCTAACCTTTGAATTATGGGTTTGATAAAGGTCTTCTTTGAACTTATTGCCTATTGTTGAGGTGCATCATTTGGTTACCTAATGTACAATAGGTAATTACATTTACTTGCCCTTTATGCTTCAACTGTTTTGATCTTTTTTGATTAGGTATTGGTGAAACGATTGTTGATTTGAGAGAATAAGAACACCTCAAATTCTGATCTATGCTAATTGTGGTGGATTTAATTTTTACCCCTCTTTTCTTCATTTTCATTTTCATTTTCTTTCTTTTTTCTTTCTTTTTTTTTCGCTCATTTTTTAAGCTCATCCATGTCGAATAAAACAAAAGCATGAGTAATGAAAGGATGTTTTATTACAATGAAAAATTTTATTACAAGATAACAAAAAAGGAACTGACATAAAAAAGAAAATAAGATGACAAACTCAGACTCAAACCTAAACCTGAAATTCAATCTCAGACAATTTAGATTATCTGAACTTGAACTCTTCCATGTCATGCCACTTGGGACTGAGGTAAGGTAGAGTCAAATTGGGTTTGGGTTCATCATCACTATTTGGGTTGGTGGTAGGAAATTCAGCTTGAAATGATGTACTTTGGATGTAATTTTTAACTTTTGATATAGTTGCAACTAAAGCTTTGAAAGTGGGTAGGTATTGTGTTAACAAGTGGGCTTGATAGGTTGGAAGTAGATTCTTGACAACGATATCTACTTGTTCTCGCTCGGTTGGTCTATTTACCATTTGAGCAGTTTAGCCCTCCACCTAGTAAGGAACATAGAGAAGGACTCATCTGGAAGATAGGACTAGTATGGATTATGGTTGAGATTACTTTTATTGAGATTTGCTTGGTTAATCAGGGCTTGAACTCTCTTAATGATGGCTTGCCTTTGTTCCTTCATGTTTTCTTCAAATTGGGTCTATTGAGCAGCTAGGATAGCTTTAAAATGCTCTTTATGCTTCTTAAGCAAGCTAGTCATAAGTGTGGTATGGGCATCCATGTCAAGCAAGTTGGCTATTGGTACCTTACGAACCAAATCAAAGAATTAAGGTAAGTGCTTGGAGAAGAAGCAAGAATATGGGCATGCGAACTTTGAGGAAAAAGACTCTTTTTGATGTTGTGAGCTAACTACATTCAGGCTTTTGAGAATTTCCCAAGGTTGCATGGGTCAAGATCTTAGGCTTAAGGTATTGGGTTGAACTAAAGGTATTGGACTTAGGGTAGTGTATTGGGCCAAAGGTACTTGGCTTAGGGTAGTGTGTTGGGCCAAAGGAATTGGGTTTAGGGTAGTGTGTTGGGCTAAAGGTATTAGGCTTAGGGTAGTGTGTTGGCTTAAGGTTTGTGGGGGCAAAGGTGATTAGGATAGAGGTGAAAGTGTTTAAGGTTTAGAAATGAAGGTGCTTAGATAGAAGTGAGTATGTGACCCTTCTTCGGTTCAAGGTATGACCTAGATTTGAGATGAATGCATATTTTGTTATACAATATGGATACATGATATGCATGGGGAAAATATTTTATAAGAATGCAAAGATACAAGGTTTTAATTATGGTACATAAACTTAAGGTCAAGATCTAGGTTCATTACATGAAAAAGGGTAAGGGTGGCTTGTACAGGGTACCTGTCACACTAGAGCAACGATATACCTAACCACATATTAGTCAAGGAGCCTCACGTGGGTCCAACAGTACATGCATGCTCGTTACACCTTTAAAAAGATCAAAGGATTTATCGCGAGATGGATTATTTCACTATCGATGAATAGACCCAAGGAGGGTTACCCACTCGATGTTACTTTTTATCCATTGTTTTCCTAAGAAATCTAGGTTGAAGGGCAAAGAGCCAATGCAAATGATGCATGAAAGTCATTTATGTATTAAAAATGCCAAACTTTAATTTAAACAAATTGGTAGTCCTCTTATTTCTTTTATAAAAAAAAAAAAAAAAGGATGGTCCCCAGTGAAGTCGCAAGCTATGAGGCCTCGCCCGAGCACCAATCCAATATGCTAAGTGGGATCGAAATGTTCATTTGGGTTTGAACTCACGATGGAACCCTCGGATTTAGATAGGTTGATTTTGAAAAGAGTCATCACCTTAATTTTATTTTATTTAGGAAAAAGATTAAGGGAAAAACCCAAAGTGACTCCAATTAATATCCCAAAGGAAAAGATCACTAGCCTTGAAACCAAAGAGAATTCGAGAACTAGGTTTTCGGTTTATTTAGAAAAATGATTAGTTTGGCAAATTTAATACAAGATGACTTAAAATGAATTTTATGAACTATTTACATAATGCATGAACAATTATATAATACATGAATAAACAAATAAATAAACATTCATCTAAAGCGATAAAGCAATAAAGTAAATGAATTAACTTTACAATTCAAAACTAAAATAAGGGATACTTTCTCTAACCCTTATGGGTTCTAGAGAAGTCACACATTCCCCAAAATTATTCTAAAGCAATTACTAAAGAAAAATACTGCAAAAGAAAGACAAAATTAATATTATAATAAAGAAAACAAACTAAAAGCAAATATCGCAAAGAACTAATTCATAAAGTAACATACAAGAGAAAGGTTATATTTTATTTAAAGTGGATTTGATGCTTTAAACAAGCAAGCCTACGTATCCCTTTGAATGAGAATCAAAATTCACATAGTTCGCTCTTCTTACGAAGAGGTTGGTTTAGCTTAGCCATTTTATCATGTTTCAGTTCATTGATCGAAAAGTGAGTTGATTGATTAAATCAGATTGATTAAGTACCGAGTTGTTAATTAGATCAGGTTTTAATTAACAAGTCGCTGCAATAATTCAAATCGTTTACCTAGTTGACTAAATCAGATTCTAATCAATATGCCTCAAAATAATGAAAGAAAACGATAAAACATGCAAAGCAAATAAATAACAAACGAAAAGAACAAACTAAGCAATCCTAAGGAAAAATAACAAAACAAGCAAACAGAACAATATAAAGCAAAAGAAACACTAAAACAAAACAAAACAAAATAAGAAAACAAGAAAATAATTACCTTACAAGAATAAGACTTGGGGACGTAGGGAGGATGAAGCAGACGACCGGATCGCAATTTCACCTTTTCAACTCGGCGGAATGACAACCTTAGAATGGAGACTTGAACGACATTATTGGAACCTCCTCGAACTGATTTGAGGAGAGCTACCTCAAAACAACCACCCTAATAAAAAATAAAAATAAAAATAAAATCTTAAACTAAAAGGTTCGTTCCTTTCGAACCAAATCTTAAAAAATGTTGATTGCTTTGAAATCAATTAGTTTAGTTAAGCAATTATGAGTGTGGAAATGAGGTAGGAAGGTATTGCTTTTATAGGGAGAGAGTTGGGAGCAAAAATGGCAAACTTTCGATGTGGGATTCGCTTTCCAATGCACAAAACTGCACAGGAAGCCTCAAAAACCGCACAGAAGGCAGGTGGCACAAGGTAACGACACAAGAGCTATGCGATTTCGCACAGAATCTGTGTGGCATTGCATAGAGTCTGTGCAATCATAGACCGCCCTATGCATCCTTATGGCCCATACACCCCCTTTTTACTCAATTTCGACTCATTTTAGATCCAATTTAAGTATGGTTTGATTCTATAGGTTTGTAATTGAGTGCCAATTGTTTGGAGGTATAAATTTGAGAGTTGATAGTGGGCTGCTCATATTAGTAGTTATAGGCTAATTATGGCTAATTTGAGGGCCATGAACGGCCCAATCTACAATAGCCGATTGAAACTCTGAGTTCCTTACTTTAACTTTGCAAAAATCTTCTAAAGGATTGTCTTGATACAACTATGTTAAGCGAATTTTGCAAGCGCAAGGCTCGAGGAAGCATCTCTTTCTTCTTCTGAACAAGATCATGACTCAAAGCAATATTTTGACTTTGAAAACCCATTTCATTATTGTAATCTCCATTTTGCCATTGATTCATGCTTAAGACTGCACCACAACTAAAACTTTACGCGTGCATCTCACCCTTTTGATCTCTCTGCCCGCTGCCTACTCGGGTAGAGTTTGATGCCTCCCATCTCAATTTGTCGCTACTGGAACTAGAAAGAGAGATGGTTGAAGATTTATTAGTCTGATCATTGACCTTGATGATTCCATGAGCTAGACCTTCTTTAATCCTTTGTAACTCCTTGTTGGACACCACAATTTCCATAGAACTGGAGCATAATCCCTCATCAATAGGAGCACCAACTTTCTGACTACTGGTATATCTTTGATCAAGATGAGTTCTGGCAAGGAGGCGTTGAACTCTAGCTACTTCTCCACCCATGGGGGCACACATGCTTGGCCCATAACGAAGCGCCCCAATTTCAAGAGCTACACTGTATATCTCATCTTCTTTGTTAATACAAGTCTTCAATGTGTGACCCAAAATGCCGCATAAATAACAAATATCTGTGAACCCTTAATTTTACACCCTCAGCATCCAACCGCAGCTTTAGCACTTGCTGAATTTAACTCATTGCGCTAAGCTATTAAGAAAATTTTTTAGACTTCATTTACATTGCCACCAGACATCCAAAATTTTCAAACTCCATACTAATAACTAATTTCTAAAAAAAAAATTACCTCGAAAAATGTGCCAGCACCACGCCGCGTCAGAGTTGTGAGGCGCTACATGCCCTTTGTGCAGCGCGATGCAGCGCCACACCAGTTCTCCGTGCTTCTAACCCCCTGTGGGCCCCACCTGCGTAGAAAATGATCCTTTTACCCCTTTCAGTCTAATTTTCAACCACTTCTAGCCCTACCCCTCATGGTCTTTTCACATTTTCATTACCTAAACTACCCTCACTCACTTTTCCTATAAATACCCCCCTTCACTTCTTATTCCAACACACCTCTTGAATTCGAGTAGATTGCTATCCTCAAATTCCTCTCTTCTTCTCCCTCCAATCACTCTCTAATTAATTAATTAATCTTTTTAATTAATTAATTACCTCACCCTAACCAAGTTAATTAATCTTTTTAATTAACTAAATTTTTTTAATTAATCACTCTTTTTTCAAAAATCATTCCTTTTTCAAAAATCAAATTAATCATTTTTCTTAATCCACTTTTCATCCAAATTAATTAATTAATCCTTTTAATTAATGAATCACTTTTTTCCAAAATCAAATTAATCATTTTCTTAATCTACTTTTTCATTAAAATTAATTAATTAACCTTTCTATTTAATTAATCCATCCATCCTTTCCATCATATTAATTAATTAATCATTTTAATTAATTAATTAATCTTCCAATCCATCCAATTATCCAATCCCGATAAAATCGAATTTCGGTCCGATAAAACCTTTCGCCCACCAAAAGTCAAGGTATCAATCTTTTTCCTCACCTTCAACACACCCAAACCAAAATCAAATTTGATCAACTTTTAAACCCCTCCACTTAACAGTGGAATGAACTACATGGGTTTTGATCCCTATTCAATGGGATACGTAGGCATATTTGGAATCTAAATCCAAACCTCAAATCCAAATCCCAATCAATCCTCTTTTCCCTTTTTTTTAAATTAATTTGTGAATATTTTATATTCATCATGCATTCATGTTTTGCCATATTTATGCATTTTTTTTAATATCATCTTATAACTGTCATTTATGAAATCCAATTTTCAAGTCAAATTAAATTTAAGAGCCAAATTTAGATTATTTAAAACCAAAAACCTAGTTCCCGAACTCAACCTGGTTCGAAGGCTAGTGATTTTTATCCTTGGGCAAATTAATTTGAAAATTAATGAATTTGAGTCAATTTGGGTTTTTTTCCTTAATATTTTCCAAACTAAATAAAATTAAGGTGACGACTCCTAAAAACCATTTTTCAAAACCAACCAAATTCGAACCCGAGAGTTCCATTATGAGTCTAAACCCGAATAAGGATCCCAGTTCCCTCTAGCGGACCGGGCCGGTGCTCGGGTGAGACCTCACAATATCTGGCAATCTTTCATATCGGAATTTAATCCAAATGAGGTCACTCTCCCCTTTTTTATTCCAAAAGCCCAAAGGAAGGAGCTCCTCAATATGCACCAAAACTTTCAACCTTAAGGTAGTCTTCCACCCTATCTCATTCTGAAAATCCTCATCAATAGCTAAAAGCCCTTCAAATAAACTCTCAATTCTTCCTGCATTTCCCCTATTAATTTGGTCAGGGGGAAGCCCTTTGATATGAATCCAAAATGGTGAGCAAGCAAAATCTATCCGGTAAATAGATACCCGAGGTAGCCATTCTTTCAATACCAGTAAACTGTTATCCACAGACCATGGGACCCCTTGTAAAACTTGAATCTTGTCCTCCTCACATTGAAATTCAAAGACTAGAATTTTACCTGGCTCTTTTTTGACTTCAAAGTCCTTTCTAAGCTTCCAGGACCGAGTTAAAGAAGATTTTATAACCATAAGGCAGGTATTTTTAACTGTAATTAATTTTCCTGCCAGTACAAATTTATCTGTTTGTCCCATATTAGTAGAATTAGAAGAGAGGGACAAAATATGATCCTGGCAATGTAGTTGCTGGGTTTTATCAATAAGGGATTGAATGTCAGAGACATTCTCTCCATCTAATTCCATGCCCTTTAACAATAGAGGAATAAATGCAGAGGACAAAGCAGAGGAAGAAATAAAGGAAGTGAGAGAAAAGGTAGAGAGAAAGGAATTAGACTAAAAGGTTGACAACATGGATGAAGAAACTACCAAACAGTAGAGACTAAGAGCTTCATCAAGGAGAGAATGTATTCCAGACACTAAGTAATATTAGATGCATTATTAAACTAGAGTTTGCACTTTGCATACACGCATTTTCCTAGTTGTTTGACATTGTAGACAATTTAAAAACTACTGGAAGCCTGCTGAAATAATAATGAAAATGATGTTGATTTATAATTTATCTTGACCTATGATATTTTGAGGAAAGGCTTGGATTGGATGTTGTTATATATGTCTAAAGTTAAAAGAAAAAATGTACAAATTTTTACTTTATTTATTTTTTACAATAATTTTTTTCAAATATTAATTAAAATAGCAGTAGTTACATGTATTTATTGTATTTATATATGACATGAATATAACGTATTTATGAACATACTAATATACACGAGAAAAAAAAATAGAAAACAATATCTAACAAATAATATTAAACTTTTTTATATTGTTAGTAATAAACTTTTGTAAACACTACTGCCATTTATCCAATGTTTGATTCATGGAACAGTTAAAGAATAGAATAATTATTTTATATAAAATAGTTATTCTAAATTTTAATTCAAATTTTAGATAAAAAATACTAATTTCAAAAATAACAATTTCATAATTTTTATATAATACATATTTTACAAAAAATTAAAGAATTGGTATTTTTTAAACTATATAATAGAGTATTTTCATTTTTACTTTTAAAAAAATATTGGTAAGTCTAAACTCACCACTATTTCTTTTTTTTTTCTTTTTCAGATTTTTCTTTTTATTTTTTATTTTTAAATTTTAAGTCAAATAAAAAATTTATTTATTATGCGTTTAAATTATTGCTTAAATAAAATTTGATAAAATTATATTTAATTTTAATATTAATAGTGAAATTAATTTATAAAAATATTATGGTAATTTATGTGGAATAGAATAATTATTCTATATTATAAACCAAATCAAATTATAAAATTAGAATAATTATTCTATTCCTAATCTATTATATTCCAAACCTGTTTTATTTCTCAAAAATAGTTATTTTATTCTTTGAATATTTTATTCCGCGAACCAAATATAGTTTTAGTATGTTCTGTTATGTAATATGTAAAGAGTATGTATTCATTTCCATTCCAAGGCTGGCCTTACTCAAAATGAGGTCCTGGTGAAAATAAAATGAAAAGTCATTATCTTTATTTCTAAAAGATAATTTTTATATATTATAAAACCACAAAATTGGAAAATAGCGTCAAATCAAAATGATAATAAAAAAATAACCTAGAACAGCTAACCAATTTCACACATCAAATACATCCACCCCAAATCATCAATAAAAATCTTAAATTACATGAAAATGGGAAATATCCAAATAAATTTGACTAATTATATTTAAGTAGAAATAATAAAAAAAATACCTTGTCGAATATTGGATATTCGAAATCATAGAAATGCTCAAATCATTGAAATGATTTTGAAAATCACTTGTGTTTTTGTTTTATGTTGTTTTTAGGTAATTTAATATGCAAAATGCAAAAACAAAAAATATTATGAAAATAAAAGAGACTTTTTATTTATTATATACATGTAAAGTATTGTTAATTCCATTAGTAAATGACATAAAAATTTTATTCTTTTGACTTTGTAAATCTTCTATATGTAAATGGGGCTCTTCCGAAACTAATATTTAATAAATATAAAGCTAAAGAAAAAAAATAAACGTCTAAAATATTGAAATACTTTAAAACCATGAGCTCTTTTGAATTAGCAAAGCCCTAAGCCAAGGCCTTAATTGCCTTAGCCTAAGATCATGCATGTTCCATTTTATAATTATTTTATAAATAATATGCATAAATATATGTACATGAAATTTTATTATTATTTCATGTTTTAGATAATATAGAAAATAAATAAAAAATATCTTTAAAATAATTTAATATAATTTTATAACGGTATAATATGGGAGTATCGAATGATTGTTAATTATGCTTAATTATTGTAAATTAACCAATGTACTTCATATTTGTTTTCAATATTATTTACATTACCATATTCATAGCTTACATTTTTAAGTTTTAATTCTAACATGAGTCATAATTATGGATGACAAATTGGGAGTAAAAATTTAGGCATTAATTTAGTGGTTTGTTCTTTATTTAAAAACAATCTCTAACATTTATTTCTATTGACATAGCAGTCTTTTGGAGTAAGATAACTAAAATTTTCTATTAAATGAATGAAAGAAAGATTAAAATATCTTTTTGTCTATGGAACATTTATTTTGTTTCTTTTTTAATAAGAGTTCAAATTAAATATTAATTCTTTTGAATTTGTCCACCTATTTTTTATAAATAATAAAAACATATATATTTCTATTATAAATAACAAAAGAATTTTCACAATATCAAAAAATCAAATAACCTTTTCATTTTAATTAGTTTCAAATATTTTTATACTTTTTATACTTACAACATAATTTGTTTATATTATTAAAATATATAAATATTTAAAAAAATTAAAACAAAATTGAGTTCCAAAGACTTAATAATAAAAATATATTATTTTAATTATATCACAAAATTAATTTTAGATCTAATTAGAAATTAAAAAATAACTAATAAGTTTGAGTTTTATTTATTTTTCTTATAATGTAGGGTATTTTAATATTTTTTCTATTGACTCTTTCATTTGACTATTAAAAATTTGTTAGAAAACGTGTAAAAAGGTTTTAGTTTTGAATGTAAAATTTGTAAATTTATTATTTTATAACTCTTTTAGTTAATTTAATAACAATCTAGTTTCTTTATTTTTTGTTTAGTATTTTATGTATTTATTGTTATTTTTTCTCTGTATAAAGAGTCTGTATAAAGAGTCTTATTTCATTCTTGAAATGGGTGTCAAAAACTA
Organism: Reutealis trisperma; assembly: GCA_947687605.1. NCBI lineage: Eukaryota > Viridiplantae > Streptophyta > Magnoliopsida > Malpighiales > Euphorbiaceae > Reutealis > Reutealis trisperma. The sequence continues at coordinate 37,585 of CANTUT010000135.1, read as the reverse complement.
ATATAATTTTGAGAACCTCTTTCCTTTTGGTGATATATTCTAACACAATTTTAGTTCGAGGAGAAATAATTTTGCGGTATTCAAAATTATTTGATTACTGTTGTATTTTAGAAAACAGACGTCAAAACTATTTTCAAGTATTACAGTGACGGGCGAATCTATTTTAATGAAACTATGTGAACACAAGCATTAGTATTTTATATTATTTATCTGTTATTATTTGAAACTATATTAATTCTTTTTTTGCATATATATATATATATATATATATATATATAATTTCTAACATTTATTATATACATGTATACATTTATTGTCTAGATCTATCAAAATTCTCTTAATTATTGCAAATACTATTTCATTAACAAAAATAAACATGAAAAATGATTTAATTTGTTTTTGAAAAATAAATTTATTAATTAAACTAAACTTAAGAAATCAAATAGTAATTTGTTTTTTTATTTTTTATTTTTTTCACCAATAGGGTAATATATGTGATACCAATTTAATCTAAGTGGAATTGGCAGCTATTTCTGGCCAACGGCCATCTATTTCAAATTTGAATTGCATTACAAAACTCAAAAAAAAAAAGAAAAAAAAGAAAAAAAAAAGATAGTAATGATAATAAAGAGTAAATAAAATGAATAAATGTATAGTATGGTCACATGGAAAAGGAACTAGAAAAGCAAAAAAAAAAAAGAAAAAAAAGCTGTTTCTGTGTCACACTATTCATGGATAAACAATATATCATGGTGTGAGGTCGGTTGAATTTAATTTATTTTATTTGTTCTCCATGGCGTCCCCATGAAAAGAAGGTTGTACCAGTAAAAATCAACAATGTACCCACACAGTATACACACACATACAAAAAGAAGAAAAAAAAAAAAAAAGGACCAATATTAATTAGGAAGAAGGGACCCATTGCATGGCAACATACTCAATTACCAATTTTTATTTAGGAAAAAAAAAATACCAATTTTACTTTTTTTTTTCAAAAAATAAATTTACTTTTTTCTTTTTAACTTATACTATAGCTATTGGTAATAATATAGTGGTAATCTTATCACATAGTTCATTAATCAAGAACATAAAACCATAGGATGACAAATTTTTATAGTCTAATCATATCTTTTTCTTTTTGATTCTCAAGAAAAGTACAATAAAAGGTGAGAAAAGGGTAGAATATCAAAATCCAACTATGTTTAATTAGTTCTCAATTATATTACTAAGATTTCTCATATTTATTTGAGTTTAATAAATGTTGATTGATTAGTTAATAATATTTTATCTCTAGGTGTGTATAAGTATTTTCTATAAGAAACAAAAATAGCTCAGGAAAATAATGGGTTCAAAGATTATTTTTCCTAAACTCTAAGACCTATTCTGACTAAACTTCTTAATAATTATTAATAAATTGAGACCCAAAAAAAGATCCAGTGAAGGCAAACTCAATGACAAGCCTCTCAGCATTGAAGATAGGGGAAGCCACTAATTCACCCTTCCTAAATGGCTATGCCCTCTCCTTTCACAACAAAATAACTTCTCCAATAAGCTTATCAATTGTAGCTAATATTATAGAGTACAAATGCCAGTCTACCAATGTCAGAGATAAGTGATCCATTAGGTTGCATGCGCTTACTCCCTGACACAACCAACTGCCCACTACATGACAAGAGACATGCAACCAGACTATGTTACCCACTACCTACATACCTATTGCACCAATTAGGAGCAAGATATGTTAGAGAACATTCTCTCTTCTTATGGATCACATCTATTTGTTTTTACCATGTAAAGACATATAAAAGAGGATTAACACATGATTCAGGTAGCTTGAACTCTACACCTCTCACTCCTTTCTCTCATTAAAGAACTATTTGACTTGAAAAGAGAAATCTTCTTCTCTGGTCACCACTGACAAACTCTTTACTAACTTAAGCATTGAGAGCTATTTGCCAAACAATAGGCCTGGGCTCTTGGCTATGTTTTCATCTTTGTAGACTCATTAAATTCAGGTTCAACAAGCGAGATTCAGCCCTCAATCATCTTCTTTGATCAAGCTCCAATAAGATTTTATCTAAATTCATCTAATTATTTTTTTCTATTTAATTCTCTATCTATTTGTTTGATATTATAGTTTGAGATATTTTGGAGAAAAAAATTTCATTGAAAAATTAATTAAAAATTATTGCAATTTTTTAAAAAAATAAGATTCAAATATTTTAATTATAATAATTTCAAAATAGCTAAACAACACCCAAAAACTATTTTTTTTAACACCATCTAAAATGGTGCTTTTCTAAAAAGGAATCTCAATTTCAAACCAAAATTGCCCTTTGTCTTTTTTGTTAAAGAAACATGAGTTTCTAGTTCTAAAAAAAAAAAAAAAAACATGAGTGTCATCTTAATATATATTAGTAAATTGAAAAATTATTATGAAAATAAACAATTTTTTAATTTTTATTTAGTACTACTACATCCACTTTTGGATATTTAATATTAAAAATCAGTAAACTTTGAGATAATTTTTGATGTGATTATTAAAGTCTAATTTTTTTTAGGCAAATATCTAAACTCCAATTTTTTTTTGAAAAAAATCAGAAGTCATTAATCATATTCAAACTAAAATTTCATTGGAGTAGCTGACATGATGTAATACGTTATTGCCATATAACCCATCAAGTTGACTCAAATGCCAAGTAGATAGGGAGATAATTTTTTTTTTTTTTACTATTAAGTTTCACCTTCTCTTTACTTGCTCTCTCTAAAATATCTTTCTAATATGGCTGCATCTTCTCTCTTTCACTTTAACTGTTATCAAACTCAATTTCTCAAAAATCATTCTTCTTCCTCTTGCAAATTCTAAAGTAGAGAAGCAAATAATAATATAAAATCTAGAAAACCCAAGGTGTAACAATAAAATAACTTGCTTGCAAGTGAAAAAGATACACACACACACAATATATATATAGACCTAGGTCACTGAAAAATTTTAATCAAAACCCAGATCAGTGTTTTTAAAGGAGACTACCGCCCTTGTCGGCTATATTCGATTTAGGTTTTATTATTGAGCATCATCACTCTTAGCGCTGATTCACCCATCATCTGAGAGTACTCGCAATCCAAGCCTCTTGCAGGTCTTCATAAATGAAACCCAACCTCAAATCGCTAGTGTTGTTCTTAAGTTCCACCTATGTGCATTTATGCGACCTGCTCCTCTATTATCGACCTACGTTATTTCTCTTATATCTCCAGGTAACTTTTTGATTCTCAATTTATTTTATTTTTTATTTAACTTAATAATATAAAATATATATACTATTTCCTTTTTGAAATTCAAAATCTTTATTCTTTTCCTTGCAAAATTTAAATTCTTCTCTTAAGCAGAAGACAACAAAGTTGCAATCGAATGGTCAAGAGCAATTCCACCTCTGGCGAACTTAATCAAGCGTGGAGGATTTCACTGGTAGAAGGACACGACAACAACTCTATAGTTGCTATGTTCTGTGAAGAAAAAACAAGATCAGGACTGATCAAGCAAAGATCATAAAGCCACTAATGGAATTAATGGTTGATTTTAATGAGATTTTTAGTGCCCTATTTTCTATAATGCATGTCTATTTTTATGATTCTCTTGTTTTGTTCTTCTTGTTTTTGGTTTTTCTCTTCTTTTTCCTTTACTATGGGTCTTTGTTTTATTTACCCCATTTCTTTAATTACTGCAACTTCTTCCACCATCCCCTAAGTTTAAGGAATTTTTGTTATTTGCACTGTTTTGATTAAACTAAATCTCAAACAAAATCTGTATAGAGCACAATATATTTGATTTTCATGAATTTATAGTATTTGTTTGATTTAGTTATTTAAATGAGTGAGGAATAAAATTAGGGATATGAAAGACTGAAGAAGAGAAGAATGAAAGAAAGGTTGGTAGTGGGTTCCGCTTTCTTAGTAAAATTAGTAATATGACATAGAGGCTAAATTAATTTAATGGTGTATGTGTCAAGTAAGGTCTATTACTCTGGTGGAGTTTTGGTTTGAATATGACTAATGACAATTGATTGAAAAAAAATTAAAGTTTTTGTATTTATTTATATTAAATTAAAATTTAGTGACAACATTAAAAATTATTCTAAAATTTAGTAATTTTATGTGCAAATTACCTTTCCACTTTTTAAGGTAAAATTTTAGTTTGAATGAGCAGAATAAATATGTCGCATAAAGAAAGGATAAAAAGATGGTAATCCAAAGGCGATTTTATTACTAGGTGTAATTATTTGGTTTGAACGGAGATAGAGCTTTCGTTAACATTTTGTACAAGCCAATTTACCCATTTATTTGGAAATAATAATAATAATAATAATAATAATAGTTGCTATCCATTTCAAGAGAATTAGATTCCTGAAAAAAAAAAAAAAAAGAAAAAGCCAACTAAAGCTAACTAAAATGCCATTGATTAATAATTTTTTCTTTGAAATAAATGCCATTGATTAATTGATAGAGAAAACATATAAGAAATTCATATACTCATGCAATTTTTCTTCTCTATTCATGTGCTAAAAGCGTATAAAAAGGGCCAAATAATTGTGTAAAGTCATAAACTTATAATAGAGAAAAAAGTGTGTGTGTCAATATATATATTTATATATTCCAAATTTTAGTTAATATGACATAAGAATGTTATTCTTAAAAATACTTTTTTTAATATTTAATTAAAATATTCACTTTTGTGAGTGAAAATGGGAAATTCTATTTTTCTCGATATTAAATTTCTTTTTTGATATTAAAAAGTAAAAATTATATATTCTCTTTATTTTTTTTATTTTTATCAATGAGATATAGATCATATCTTAATAAAAGGCTACTCGTAAAATTTTAAAATTTATTTAATAGAGCTTTCATTTTTAACTAAAAAAAAAAAGAAAGAAAGAGAAGTTTTTACTTAAATTTATTTTTTTTGCTATAAGATACACAAAATAATTTCACAATATTTTTATAAGAGAAAATTATTAATTATTTTTTAAAAAACTAATACCTAATAGTTAGCTAGATATTATTAAACAATAATATAATATTAACAAAAGTAGGAGATGAAATTTTATTTTATTTTATAAAAAAAGGATTTGAAAATTTTTTTTGGACCATAAGAGAGGGAAAAATCGATTTTGAATTTATCATATAAAGAAATATGAATTTATTGTTACGCTATATCTCAGCATGCGAATGTGAAATTTATTAATAATTTTTAAATCAAAACATTATTATTATTATTATTAAATAATTAAATTCAAATTTTAGCTCCTTGGATTTATATTATTCGAAACTTCGTAGCTAGTTCTCAAATCAAGATTTATTATATAAATATGCATGAAAAAAAATTGAAATTAATTAATGTCCAAACGCCCCATGTTTTTTGAAAATGAAATTCTTCGTCCCACACATGTTAGAATTTAAACCAAAAAGCAAAAAGAAGAAATTAGAAATAGAAGATAAATAACAATATATATATATATATATATATATATATATATATATATATATATATGGTATTATTATTATTATTAAAAAGAAAAAAGTAAAAAAAAAAAAAGGTGGGGAATATAGAAATGGTCCCCCAAACCACTACCCTACCCATGACAAACCACCGAAAATCAACAAAGACTCGCAATCGCAAGCATTCAAATCAATATCAATATCCACGTGTACGTCTAATAATTATCCACGTCTCAAGATGACCCCACCCCACCCCAAAACCCCCCAAAAAACCCACTCCCCTACTCTTTTCAAAGTTGGTAAGAAACACATAATCTCATAGCTTCTGATTTACAGCAAAACTAACAGATAGAGAGAGAGAGAGAGAGAGAGAGAGAGAGCATGCAATTGCAATTGCAGACCTTCAAAAATGTCTTCTTTTTTTCCACTTTTGACCCTCCAAGTTTTCTTAATTCACATGAATCACATCTACTCATCACCTCCTCTTTCCTTTCTTCATATTCTACTGTCATAGTAATTTTGTTGACTTTTCACAATCAATGGCAGACTCAGAAGCAGAGCCACCACCCCCAACAATAATCTCAGACGTTGAAGCTGTATTTGATTTTCTACGCTTAAATGGTTTAAAAGAAGCTGAATTTGCTCTTAAACAGGATATGGTAGAGAAAAACCAACTGGGTTCTTTTGATTTTGAGAAATTCTTGTTTGTTTTGCCGCCTGTTAGAATTCCGGGCACCCTCCGACGACCTGAGGTCGATGCTGATGGTGGTGCTGTTGAACGGTTGAAATCGAGTTCTGGGTCTGGCTCAGATGATGAGTTTGTTAGCTTGGGATCTTCTACTAGTGATTTGTGCTCTTCAGGTAATTTGCTTAACTGCCATTAAAGCTTCAATTTTTATTGGTAACTATAAGGCTTTTGCTTGATCATTTTTTTTTTTAATATTTTTCTTTTCTTTTTGGTTTTTAGAGATTGAAAAGCTCTAGTTAAGGTTCATGATCAATTGTACTGCATGTGGATAATTGAATATGTAATCTTGTTTAATCATATGTTCTTATATAGTGATTAGTAAAACTTAAGGATTTTTTTTTTTAGATCATTGAATTATATGGTTAGTATTATGTGCAAGATTGAAGGATAAGTTGCTGATTTTTTATTTTTTATTTTTTATTTTACTATATAGATGTGAATTTAATTCTTTTGTTTGTTTGTGAAGGGGCTCACACATGGAGCTCCGACATAAGACTGAACTATGATAAGAGTCCTAGTTTTTTTTTCTATAAATTCCCAGCAACTAACGGCTACAATTATTGCATAGAATTTCAATTTCTGATCATGACCTGACACAGGAAGGTTACTTAGTATTATCAATTAGAGTATCATTCTTTTATTTTTTACCTTTTATTTATTTTTTTTCAAATTTTTACTGATGATTTGGTTCCTTATCAAATGTGGGGAAATTTCTTTGTATTAAGTGGATTTTGCCTGCATATGTGGAACTAAATGGACTTATTATTATTATTATTATTTTAATGAAGATGCTTAATATGATTGGTTCACTGTTTTTATTGTGGCTTTATTAATTAATTATGAGGACCACTTTATTAGTATAAGCGTGCACCTCCATCATTTAATTGTCAAGAACTGACTTTTAGAATTTTTCCTAAACGAAAATGAAGTAACCATCATCTGATACGAGTGCTTTGTGCAAAGGTTTGCATGTGAGAATGATAGCTAAGACATGCTAATTGCCAAGCCACTGCAATAATTCTTAAATACTCTGGATGTTTTCTGAGTGTTTACTGCATGTTGCAATGGGTTAATCTTTTCTGTTTTGTGCTTATACACAACCTGCAGTTAGGTGTCTATTTTAGCTGGTGGTCAATTCAACACCCTGAGGCTTTTTCATTTTTGCAGAATTTACAAATCCATATGGACTCCATTCTGCGTCTCAGGCTAATTCAGAAACATCATCTGATAGATTATCTCAGTTTGGCACAGCACGTGATTATCCTGATTTTGATTTGCAAAATGACCTTTATTGGTATGATGAAAAAGATGAAGGCTACTTCATGACTCCATCCTTCAATGGGCCAGACTACTTTGGTGGTCCAAGCGAGGATAAATTTGTTATGACATCAGAGACAGTGAACCAATTTGAAAATCCGTTGTGTTTATATGATAAAACTGAAGGATCTGAAACAGAAGCAACTAATGATTATCTGGACAAGCCTTGTCTTTTTAATGTAACATGTATGAAAGATAAAAATGAAGCTCAAGAAATGGATTGCTATCATTTAAAAGGAAACCATCTGGAAGACGACATTGGGGAGAATGGTGGTTCTGTTCCCCATTGCAAATGCTACACAGGAAGAGGAGGAAATTATGGTGGTGGTCCTACTGATCAATTCTACCTGAGCTCCAAAGAAACTGATTTGAGCAATATTCAGTTAAAAGTTGGAGATATTTCCACTGATTATGATCTAGTTCGTGGACACAGAAACAAGAATAGTAACTACTATTCAAAAGAAAATTTCAGGAATGACTGGATTGAAAGCTATAAAAGCTGCTCTGATATTGTACTAAATGAATTTGAAAACAGTGAAGTGGGAAATGGTGGAGAAGCTGATGAACTTAAGGCTTCTGCAGAGGAAGAGGGCGGAGAAGTTAATACTGATGAGCTTCCGATGTTTGACACTCAGGAAGATGAATATGAAGTGTTCAATCTGCGAATCATACACAGGAAAAACAGGTTAGTTGGAGATAGTTTGATTTGCTGAGCATTTGGTTGCATTGTAGTTTGAATCTTGGTATGGATGCTAGCTGAGCTAGTTTAAATTTTGTAGGAGTTAATATGGCAAGCAAATTTGTTCAAGTGTTGGTTTGGCTTGAGCCAACTTGTTTTAATTCAGCAGTCTCTAATTTAACTTGTTCAAATTCAGTTTCTCAGCAGTAATGACTCATCCAGCCATTCTTAATTGGAAGGAGACTTGCCCTTTATAGAGAATTAACCCATTTATTACTTTGCTTGTGTCTGCTATCCTTGAATCCTGCTGTTAGTTCTTTGTACGGGTGGATATTTGAAGTCTGGGCTCTGCTGATTTATATGTATAATCAGAATACTCATATGTTATGCTATGTGCAGGACGGGATTCGAGGAAAACAAGGATCTGCCTATTGTGCTTAATACTGTCGTTGCAGGCAGATATTATGTCACTGAATACCTAGGTTCTGCTGCTTTCAGTAAGGTTGTTCAGGCACATGATCTTTACACAGGAATAGATGTTTGCCTGAAGATTATTAAAAATGATAAAGATTTTTTCGATCAGAGTTTAGATGAAATTAAACTTCTGAAACTTGTGAACAAGTATGATCCTGCTGATGAACATCACATTCTGCGTCTATATGACTATTTCTATCACCAGGTATGCCTAGAACAGTTTGGTAATTAACTGTGTTTTTCCTGCAAAAGTTGTCACTAACAAGAAGCTATTATGCCTTTTCATTAATCACCCTCCTGTATAGATGTATGATTATGCCTCCTAATTCATGCACAAAACATTATTAATCCTTTCAATAATTCTGTAGTTTATAAAGGTTTACCATTTTGTGGTGCACAATATCATGCAGTAACTAGCGGTAAAGAAGAAATAAATATCTTATATTTATAGCTTAGTGTGTCATAATCGTTCATGAGTATAGTAATGAGAATGAGGATATTTAGTTCTTTTGTAATATCTTGGATTTTGTTTTTTATTATGTCTATTGCTCTCAGTGACGGATCCAAAAAATTTGAGTAGTGGGGGCAATATATATGTACGCATGTATGTATAAACATATAGTTAAATTAAAATACAAAAAATATTAATAATATTCAAAATCTTTGATAAAAAATAGTACGTCTGACTTAGTTATTAATTTTATTTGTTTCTCTAAATTTATTAATATTCTGGCCAAATCAAAGTAATAATATATATTTTAACTCATATTAAATATAACAAATAAATAATTTAAAATTAAATGAGTTATGGAACAATTATTAATATTTAATGGGGGCAAACTTTATAATTTTAACAGAATAATATTATTATACATATACATATATACACAGGGATTTCCACTGGTCAATGGGGGCAATTGCCCCCATGCTGGATCTGTCCCTGATTGCTCTTACCTTTTTTTTCACTATGTCCCTTCGGCTAATGCAACTTGATCAAATAAAAGAAATAGTATACTTCTTATTTTGGAGTATATTCAAATAGAAAACGTTTTCATGATTTGATTCATGGGCTTTAAACAGAGATCTGTCTGAAGTTAGTTATTATACTTTTAGCACATGATTTCACCAGTCAAATATTTGCATCTTTTCACCATCCACTGAAAGGAAATAGTTAAGTTCAAGGAAGTATTTTTTTTCCCCCTTTTCTGGGTCCTAAAGGGTAAACTATTGTGAAGGCCACAAAATACCAGTTTCACGCAACATCACCTTGGGAAGCATAAGTTCTTATCATCTGGGCTAAAAGGCACATGATGTTGAATACTATATTACAACACTAATTATAAAGGTTTTTATTTTTTTATTTTTCAATTTTTCAGTTTCCTGCATTCATCGCTATCCTTTTCTGGTCAGTTATGAAAATTTGAATTAGTTCTTAAAATCCTATAGTTTCCATATGAGTGGGGAGCATGGATGCCCAATTTTCTGATTACAAGTTGTGATTGTTATGTTATAATGTCTAAATGCAGGGCTCCTATATTACTTTATAAAAATGGTAATAACCATTGCCATTTTCTTACTTGTTGATTATCTTGAACTGCCAGTAATGTTTTCTACTTAAAACTTCACAGGAACATCTCTTCATTGTTTGTGAACTCCTTCGGGCAAACTTGTATGAATTTCAAAAATTTAATCAAGAGTCAGGAGGTGAACCTTATTTCACGCTGAGCAGGCTGCAGGTTAGTTTTGTTCAGCCGTTGACTCATGTTATTTTCTTCTGCTTCTCTGTATTTGGCCTCTTTCTTGATGATGGAGAATAGGAAGACGAGAAGCTTCAAATTAAAGGACTCAAGCTTAGAGTTATGGTCTAGATTTAATAGGGGCTTTATTGGACAAATTATAGAGTACTAGAGTTTAATTTATGCGTCTAGTTATCTGCTGGTCTGTTATTTTAAATAAGGGCAATTTTGTAATTTCGAGATTTGCTGGAAAATCTGTCTCAATTTCTTTAAGAGTCTTTATTTTTAAATAAGTCATATTTTAAGCCTTTGTTGGTTTGGGAAGAATTTATTTCTTTTTAGTTTTAAGTCTTATAGGATAAGGACTAGTTTGGAAGTCCTTGACTTATAGGTTTAGGGGTTGTCTCAAGTCTATAAATACCTAGCATTGTAATACTTTTAATTTAGTTTTGTGATTGAATAAAATACCAGCAATTATGCTATTTCGAGCTGTGTGATGCAATTCAACCATAGGTGTGATGCCATGGGACCTTATATGTGATTCCTAAGGAAGTTTAGGTGTGAAGCTTAAACTATTTTCTTTAATTTTCTATTCACATTACTGTTCATTCATTTAATATTCACAATTACTGTTCACAGCTCCAAAAACAGCCCAAAACTCTTTATTCTTGCTTAGTTTTGCATCTCAACCCCCTTATTTACATACCTCAGCCTTCCGCTTATGGTTTCCACCCATCCTAGCCTCCGTATAAACCCGAAATTGGCTCTTTATAACTAGCCCTCCAACCCATCCTGCATCACTTTAGGTCTCGAGTCTTATTATTTTACTTTGTTCCATTATGATAACTATTAATGTGAAATGGGATGTATGATTCTTATCAGTTATAATAATTTTGAGTTCGCTAATTGTTATGAAGCAATTCATTTTGGCATTTTAGTTGCTTTTTAACTAAGTTACTATAGTAATTCAGGCAGCCAGTCCTGATCTGAAAGCTTTAATTCCAGCTAATGTAGAGCTGATGGCATGAAACATATGTAACTATGAAATGTTGATTGTTCCTGTCACAGGTCATAACCCGCCAATGTTTGGAGGCACTGGAATACTTGCATCAATTGGGAATTATTCATTGTGATCTCAAGCCTGAGAATATTCTGATAAAGAGTTACAGGAGATGTGAGATAAAGGTTATTGATCTTGGAAGCAGTTGCTTTCGGTCAGACAACTTGTGTCTATACGTACAATCTCGTTCCTATAGAGCTCCGGAAGTCATTTTGGGTCTTCCATATGACCAAAAGATTGACTTATGGTCTCTTGGCTGCATCTTGGCTGAGCTATGTTCTGGGGAAGTATGTCTTGGCTTCACTTTGTTTTAGTCATTAAAAATTAAAGCAGATAGCATTGCTAATCACTATATGCTCCATGGATGGCTTCAGTATCCATTTAATTTCAGTTTCTGTTTTTAATATCTTATTCAGATGTTTCTCTTGGATTGCCTTGAATATTTTAAGAACAGTTCCTTTCAATGATTTAGTCAGCAAGTCATATAGAGTATCTTTGTCTTTCCCAGGTGCTATTTCCGAATGATGCGGTAGTAATGATCCTAGCACGCATTATTGGGATGCTGGGTGCTATCGATTTGGAAATGTTGATTGGAGGACAGGAGACACACAAGTACTTCACTAAAGAATATGATCTCTATTATGTAAACGAGGTTTGTCTGCATATTTCCTTTACTATAAGAGACCAAAAGTGCCTGAACTGCCAGGCATTCTCATTTTACCTTCCGTGAATCAGAATATAATGGACATGTTATTCCTGCTGTTGAATCTTGCATGTCACTCTCGTCACCTCCCCAAAAGAGACTTTGAAAGCTGAAGTTGAATCTTTAATTACTTAAAAGTGCTGCTAATTTATAACTCCACTGAAGAATTATTCAGAGCACAAGATACATTTAAGTATAGATTGTATTCTGATAAACTCCCTTTCCTGATTAATAAATTTAAACAATTTTCACGGGTATAAGATCGTACAAAACAAGTTTTCTGTCAATAGGTACAATGGAGTCCCTACTGTATATATTAATTGGCTTTTAATCATTAGTTTCTGGTTCTGTGCTATGCTAGGGTTGCCCCCTTGTAAACAAATTCTCCACTTCTTACTCTTATCTAATCATGTTCCCAGGAGTCAAACCAACTAGAATACATAATCCCAGAAGAGTCCTCATTAGAGGATCATCTGCAAACTTTTGATGATGGATTTACTGACTTCGTCAGAAGCTTGCTTGAGGTCAATCCCCTAAGGCGTCCAACGGCAAGTGAAGCACTGGAGCACCCTTGGCTCTCATATTCATACGCGTCAAATTTTTACTGAATTTCTGGGGATTTTACTACTATTGTTGCTATATTTATGTGTATTTGTGAGCTGAAAACTCTCTGTGAGCACAAGACCGGAATCAAGATTCTCCGATGTCAGTTTTGGTTTGATGTGCATGCAACCACAACATATACTTGTTAATCATCAACACAATTTATTCTGTACAGAAGGTTGTCCTGCATAATTTTTTTTTTTGGTCCCTTAAGTTGATGGGGATTTGTATGTAGCTACCACATCATTGATTGATACAAAGAGAGGCACAATAATAAAAATGATAATATCATTGATTTGAATTCTTGATGGTTAATTAGTGAGTGTGTAGTACTTTTGTATGTGCTTCATATAAATCTATGCGCAATTACTTTAGGAAATCACATCCTTTGCTGCTTTTTAGATTCTCTATGTTCACTATAATTCAATCGTGGTCGTCTTTCTTTCTTACTGTAGAAAAATATTTGCTGGCTTAGTCAATTTCTTTTCTTAATATGAGATGAGGCTGTCATTGGCTTGTATTTTATCCTATATAATGTACATGGATAAATCAAATTCTACGTTTCCTAAATTTTCATTTTCCAATATAACTAGAAAATTGCAACATTAGAAAACATGTTGATTAATTTGTTTAAGTTTTTCCATTTCTCTATTTTTCATTTATCCAATAATCATTCATTTATCTAATAATCATTTGTTAAACTTCGTTTTAATGAAGTTATTTCACTGAAAGATCACTTAAAATATAATTTTAAAGTCCTAAAGACTAAAGTTGCCATGACAATTATCATAAACAAAATATTATTTTGTATAATTAACCTTCCAAAATTAACATTAGTTCCTTAAGTAGAGATTAGGACTTTCAAAGCATGTACAGTGTTCACCACCATGCCACTCATCTCAGCAACTTCACTAGAGCAAGGAAATGGAACTCAATAGAATCAACCTCTACATAAACATAACCTCAGAGCAAGCAATCCCAAAGTAAATAGGTTTTATATCGGAGCCTTTTCTAAACCCAAAAGAAGAAGAAGAAGAAGAAGTAGAAAAAGTAAACCCCTAAAAGGCTAAAAACGACTATGATTACAGCTTTATGGGAGTTAATACTCACGTTGGAAGGAGCACAACTCTAATATTCTGAAATGTATAAACACACATAGAAACATGGAATGAATACAACTCTAAATATTAAAATCATAGAAATTCAAGAAAATATTTTATCGAGCAAATAATTACTTAAAGAGAAGGCAATACCAATGCTTTTACTTCCTGTAATTATTGATCATCCTATTGACTGAAATGGAATGTAACGCCTACAACTAGCAAAGAAGTGTAAAAATAAGAGTGAAAAAGCTGAAACTATGCAGATATCTAACATACGATCCACTCCATAAACAAAACTATCACCCAAACAACGTCCCATGCCTGTTTCCCACGTATCTAAATTTATTATGCAGCATTTTTGGGTGATGGTTTTGTTAAGGAGCAGATTGTATATCAGTATATATAGTTTCAAGCAGATTTCTCACTGTTATCTTTACACCTCTCACTTTAGCTCAGGCATTATAGTCCATTTCAATCAAGAAGTATGATTCTTTTTTGATTCTTTTTAATTCATGTTGGGTGCTATGGAGATGCCAGTCTAATTGGGATATTCTGGTGCACTCTCTAAAGTTCCTTCTAGCATGCATCTTTTTTATATTAAAATAAAGAAAGTAGCTAATCCACCAATCTTGGGATATTAGTTGGCAACAGATACTCCGTATCTTCAATTCACATCATATGCAATAAATATTAGTTTAATTGTGAACTAATCTTGCGTGACATTTGGTCACAAAGCTTACATGAGCTTAATATTGTATTAATTAAACTAATTAATGAACATAATTGAGACAAATGTTTGCAACTTTTTTGCTCAATTTCTACCATTTTAAGTATATTGGATACAAAGCCCACTTTGCAAGGACTATATACCAATGGAAAGCTCATCTTCTTCGTTCTCCTATTGATAATGTCCAAGCCTTTATCACTTTCAAAACAATGAAGTGTAATTCAGAATTTTGAAGAGGACACACAATTATTTAATATAAAGTCTTACTTAAAGCTATTAACAAAAACATATATTATAATATTAGTTGATTAATTAATAATTGTTTAGCAAAAATAACAGAATTTAGAGGAAAAAAAATATATATTTATTGGATAATTTTTTAATGGAAAAAGATTTGCAGTTTAATTGAGTCAATATTTAAATATGGTTTAATTGAAGCATCATAAAAAAAAAATTAAAAAAATATAAAAATATAAATATTAAATCAAATTAAATGTCTAAAATTTTTTTAATTATCAATGATCCAACTATATGGGAATTTGAAAAAATTTGTAGATCTTAAGTCATTGAACTCTTTCTTATTGGAATTATTCGTCTTCTAAAAGTTTAATACTAAATTTTAAATTTTAAAATTTATTTTTAAATCGTAATCACCTATTTTTAAAATTTTATTTTTTTTAAAATTTCGACCACCGAATTATTGAAATCTAAACTTTTATTTTATTTTTAAATCCTAATATAGTTCATTTTTAGTTTAAAGATAAAATTGTTAAAAAATTACTACTATAAATAAATTTTGTTTATATTGAATGTATACACCGTTGAAATATTAAAAAAAAAATCTTTTTTAAAGTATAATTTTCGCAAATATGATATATGTATTATTTTGTGTGATGTGAAATATATAAATCAAAATTTATTACACAATTACTTTTCTTGTTAAATTAAAATTGTATATCTAAAAATGAACTTATAATACAAATCATCTACTATATCCATAGAATTTTAATGTAATTTGGCCCTTTTTTTTCCTAGAGCACAAATTGTATTAGATTATGGTCCTAGTATAATTTAACCTAAATTTTATGTATGATTTTAATGTGAGGTGTACAAAGTAAATTTACTACAAAAGTACTTTTGTGTTACAAAATTACAATTAGTGTATACTTAAAAATGGATTGGTCAATCTAAGTTGCTATTATAATATAAAATATTTAAGGATAAAATATTATTTAATCCCTAAAATTTATTTAAAATAAGAATTTCATTATTACAATTTGAAAAAATCACTATTTAATTCTTCAGATTTTGTTTAATTATATCAAATAGTACTTCCATCCTCTTTTCCTTTTTTTCTTTTTTACATTTTTCCATTAAAAAGTTAAAAAATAATAATAAAAAAAATATTTTCTAATACCTAAAATACTCTCACTAACCTAAAATTCCCTCATTTGATACTCGTGGCTCTTCATTCTATTCTCATAATCCCTCACTTGCCATTTCACCTCCATCTCCACCACCCAATAACAACCACCGTTCGATGACCCAACTTCATCCGGTAATTACCTTTACTGAAAATGAATTTGGAAAGGACAATTTCACCGAATCCATTGCCCAAGCTTCTCAATCCCGATTTGAGCAGCGGCAAATGGCAAATGAGGATTGGGTGGATAAGTGGTTAAAAATGAATGCATCATGCCACCTCTGTAAAAGTGAGCTATGTGAGAGTAGTGTTGCTTTAACAGTGGCAAGAGATTCCAGCTAGGTAATGGATCAACTTAATTCATACACGTAGATTGTGTTGCAAGCTTAGAGCAGACTCATCCTCAAACAAACTAAATTTTATTTTATAGTGTGTTGTAAAGGGCAACAGTAAGATGTTTTGGGACTAGCATTAGCTTTTAAATTTGTCTAAAAATTTTTAATTGTGCAATGTATGACAAGCATCCTGCTTTTTGACATGATATCTTTCTTGGGTGAAAAAATAACAAAGGTGTTTGTCTTTTATAAGTATAAGCCTTCTACTTTGCTATGCAAACCAACAACAACAATAAATGATAATTAATGCCATCTAATTAGGTTACGAATGTTAGTAAATAACCCACTTAACAAATATATATAATGATAAAATACAAAATGAAATTAAAATATGAAATACTGACTTGCAATTTTTTACTTTATAAATTAGTTTTTTATTGTATATTGAAAATGACAGTAACAATACAATATTGCTTGGGTTTCTTCATGGATTTTGGAAGTTTCGGACAAGAGGGAAATGGAGAGATGGATTTAGTATTTGTCCTAGCATTTGGAATTTGATATTTCATGAAATTGTTTCCTTTGTTGTTGTCTATGTTAATTTGTTTTTGTATGGTGTTGGTATAGATTGAAAATTTAAATATAAATGAGAGGTATTTTATTAGTTTTTATAGATTTTTAATGGTAAAAATAATGAAAAGATTATTTTGTTTGACGGAATAAAATTTCAGAGACTAAATAGTCATTTTTCAAACTGCAAAAATAAAATTATTATTTTAAGTAAATCTCAATAACTAAATAATACTTTATCCAATTTTTAAATTTGAAGTTATTTAATTATATCGCCTCATAGTATAATTTGAATTATGGCATGATCCTAACATAATTTAACCTATGTTATAGCCTACATTTATGATTTAGTGTGATGCGAAATATACACGTTAAAATTTATAATAAAATTTATTATAATTTTTTTTTGCTAAATTAAAATTAGTGTTCACCCACATTGCATGTAATTCTTTTAACAAGATATTTGAATTTTAAGTTATTTAACTCTACAAAATTACCTTTTTTTTTTTCAAACTAAAATTGGTTGAATAATTTAAATCACCCACTGTATACCATATAATGTATTTAAATTTAAAATTACTTGGTCTCATGGTTCCATATAGCATAAATTGAATTAGGGTATGTTCCTATTTTAATTTAACTTTCCATTATATATAATTAGTAGGAAGTGTATGAATTAAATTTTACAATAAAATTATTTTTACAAAATTAAAATTAATATATATTTAAAATGAGTTGGTTAATCTAAACAGCATATTATAACATATAATTTTATTAAAATATTCAAATTTAAAATTATTTGATCATATTATCCCATAAGGATATTCAAATTAGAGTATCATTCTAATATAATATAACCTATGCTTCAGACTGGGTTGATTTAGTGCTTAGATGTGTTACTTCTGTAATATATTCAGTTATTCTTAATGGTGCGATAGTTGATAACGTAGTTCCTCATAGAGCCATTCGTCAAATGGACCCCCTTTCCCCTTATCTATTTATTCTTTATGCGGAAGCTTTCTCAGGCATGTTATCAACAACTAGTAGTAGAGATTTGATTCGTGGCTTGAAACTAGCTGCTAATGCTCCACCAATTACTTGTTGTTTGTTGATGATAGTTTAGCCTTTACAAAAGCTAACATAGTGGAGGCTAAAAAAATTGAAACGGATTCTTAATCAATATGAGCTGGCTTTGAGATAGTTAGTAAATGTGGATAAGACGAGGACTTTTTTTGCAACTTCAGCTAATATGAATAGGAATGCCCAATTTTGTGAAAAGTTAGGGATTGGATCAACAAGTTTTATGGGTTCTTATCTTAGTCTCCCATTCATAATTGAGAGATCAAAGACAAATATTTTTTGGTTTTTGAAACACAAATTTAGGAAAAAACTTGTATCATGGAAGGGAAGAACTTTATCGATTGGGAGGGAGGGCAAAGGTGTCATGATTAAAGTTGTTGCGCAAGCTCTCCCTACTTTTACCATGAATGTGTTTCAGATTCCAGTATCTATTGCAGATGAATTGCAAAGAATTATGAATTCTTTTGGTGGAAAATGTAAAAAGATCCATTGGGCTGTATGGGAGAAGCTTTGTGGACAAAAAAAGGAGGGGGTTTGGGTTCTCAGAGATTAAGAGAATTCAACTTGGCAATACTTGCAAAATAATGTTGGCGCCTTCTTAACTATGAGACTCCGTTGATAGCTAGAGTACTTAAAGCCCAACATTATCTTGATTCTAGTTTGTTGCAGACTACTTGTAGTGCAAATGCAAGTTATAGTTGGAGGATTTTAGTTGCTGCCATTTCTCTTTTAGCTAAAGAGCTTTTTTGTGGTATTGGAGATGGAACTCAAATATCCATTATCCATTTGGGAAGATCATTGGTTGCCTATACTAATGTCTTTCAAACCCATTTTGCCTAAACCAGTTGTGCCATAATTTTCCAAAGTGTGTGATTTAATTTAGAACTAACAATAGAATATGGAAGTGATTGAAGAAAATTTATGCAATAGAGATGTTGAGCTCATTCATTCTAGTCCTTTATCTAATTCAATTTTTCCTAATAAGTTGGGTTAGTTCTATACAAGGGATGATTTTTATTCCGTAAAATTTGGTTATAAGCTTGCAACCTCAAGTATCCAGTATGATCAAGCAATGGGCAATGCTAATAATAATTTATGGTCTGAGATTTTAAAGCTCAATATTCTAGAACACTAAAGAGCCTTTTTCTGGCATTTGTATTCAGGTTTTGCCAACCAAGGATAAGTTAAGGAAGGAACATGTGAATATTGATCCTTTTTATCCATTTTGTGGTGCTATATATAAGTTCGATATTCATGTGTTTAAGAGAATTGTGAATGGCCTATTAGATGTTGGTCTACATCATCATTTGGAAGGGTTGTATATGAGGTTAATTGCTCTAAAATTCAAGAATGGCTAGAATAGTTTTTTTCAGCTGGGATTGTAAGCAGCGATTTTATTTGGTGGCTATCTTGGACAATATGTGTTGGAGCCGAAATAAAAAATTATGGGATAATATCTTTATTGACCCGCAGGCTGAATAGCAAGAGCAATGCTTAGGATTTTAGATTATAAATATCCAAAATTAGCACTAAAGTCATGTAACAAGGGAGGTGTCCAAATGTATATGTCCAACTTTGGGTACATTAAAATTAAATGTTGATGCGTTAATGGATTCTAATATTAATGCAAGAAAGGTGGGAGCTGTGATGTAGAATCATTTTGCTCATGTAGTTATAGCAATGGCAACTTTGTTGCGGTGTTTTGTTCAACCTAAGATGATGGAAGCCATACCTCTAAGGAAAGCATTGTCTTGGATAAAGAGAATGACATAGGAATGCAGCAAGGTGGAGGTTATTGTCTCTGTTTATTGCAATAACTAGAGAGTATAGGGCATATGGATAATCAGCTAGGTACAGTTATTGAGAACATTAGGGAACTTTTATATTGGGGGATTAGTGTTCATCATGTAAGAAGAAGTGCAAATTTTGTTACACATGAGATAGCTAAGGGGGCCAAGCAATGTAAAAGGCTTTCCATGTGGGTTGGAAGAGTTCCTATTTATGCTATTAATGTTGTGGTTTTGGATGTATTGAATTCTATTGAGGAAATTACACCAATTATCACTTTTTTAACTTTTTTTTTTTTTCAAAAATACCCCTTTGTTTTTAACGTTATACAAAAATGCTCATCTTTTTTTTTTTTTAAGTTTTTAAAAATGCCCCTTATATATATATATATATATATATATATATATATATATATATATACACACATTTGGTATACATTTGATGCCATATTTTTCTATAAAAACAATATGTTTTTAGCATACATATGATATATTAATGATATATAAATATCTAATGCAATTTTTTTTATAGAAATAATATATATCTGATATACAAAAAAAATACATTTGATATACCAATGACATATTAAATTTCTGGAAAACTTTTTTTATCACCATTGACCAGCATTAATTGACATAAACGGTATCCGATGGGTTGGATTTTCATACCAGAGAACGTTTTCAGTTTTAGAAATCTAAAAATGTCATCAAAATATTCTAATTTCCTTTAATTTGACTGAATCAAAGCTGAAAAAGTTTATAATATTGATTTTTTGGCGAACTTTGTTCTCATTCTACTGATGATAAAACTAGGTATTCTTGGTCTTGAAATAAAGTTTGAATTTCAAGGAATTGATTGCAAGTGATGTTAGTCCCAATGATCCTGAAGTTGGCTAGAAAAAGAAAGAGAAATTTCGGCTGACATTTTTATCCTCCAAACATCAACATACAACCATCAAGTGCCAAAAATAACATCATCAATAGATTCCTTAGGTCCAAAAACTTTAAGAAGAAGTATTTATTCTATTTAATGACATCGAAATATGTCACCGAAGTTTCGCCAGAATTTTCTCTTTTCTGTTAATATTAATAAAAAATGGGATATTTTTGAAAATGGAAATTTTAAAAAATGCATTTGTGAAATGCAGTTGCATATGTGAGAATATATATATAGTTTTTTGGTAGTTGTGTAGAAAGCACAATTATATTCGAGCTTAATGAAATCCATTTTTTTTTTCTTAAAAAAAAAACCAATGTTATATGTATAATTTAGTGTGAGGTGCATAAATTAAAAGTAATTATAAATTACTTATTCGACTAAATTAAAATTAGTGATATATAAAAAATATTTATAATAAAATATTCAAATTTGAGGTTATTTGATCCTGTTGTCCCCTAGCACAACTTGAATTAGGGTATCATCTTGGCATAATACTATAAATACTATATTTTTAGTGACTTTATTAAAAAATAATTTTAAAATTTAAAATTCAAAAATTTTTCTCATAATAAAATGATAGATAAAATTTCATAATTCTTTTATTTTGTTTGGAGTTTAAAACTTTCGAGACAATAAGAAAATTATAAAAAAAAAAAAAAAGAAATTTATTTGCATTTTATAAATTTGATTTATTTATTTTATATAAATCTATAGGCATTAGAAATACACTCAGATATTTCAGCTAAATTGGCATTACTATGAAATTATATATATATATATATATATATATATTGTCTTCTTTTGTAACTATATATATATATATTCCTCCTTTCACTTTTTTTTTTTTTTTTTTTTTTTTTTATTTTACGAGTTGTCAATGATTCTATTCTTTCAATGTAGGATAGAAAACCTTTTGAAATAATCACATATAACCAACACTACCAAGCCCTTTGAATTTGTAGAGATAATTGTGACATTGTTTTATCAGAAATTGATGATCATAGAATTTACTGTTCTCTATGTTAAATTTGATTTGGATTCTTGATGCTTAGCGAGCGCTGAGTATTTTTGTATATGCTCCATATAAATCTATATTCTAAGTCTAAGCTTATCGTTATTGCCTTATTTTTTTATTTTCAGATTTTTATTTTTATTTTTTAAACTTTAAGTCAAATAAAAATTTTATTTATTATGTATTTAAATTATTTCTTGAATAAAATTAGGTAAAATAATATTTAATTTTAATATTAATAATGAAATTAATTTATAAGGATATTACAGTTATTTATGTGAATATAATAGTTATTCTATATTATGAACCAAATTATGAAATTAGAATAATTATTTTATTCCTATCATATTTTATTCCTCAAAAATAGTTATTTTATTTTGTAAACTAAATATAGCCTTAGAACTTATTTCAGATGGTTGTCTGAGACTAAAAAATATTTTTTGAATTTATTTATTTAATTAATTAATTTTTTTTAAAATTGCTTTTTTTCAAACATACTTTTTAGCAAAGCATTTTTTTTTTCCAAATAGCAGTCCTCAAACTCAAAGAATTAAATTTTTTTGAATAAGCATTTTTTGGAACCTTAGATGCTTTATGTTCGCTGTCTTTCTTTTTTTGCCCTTTAAGTTAGGAAATTTAGTTTTCCAAACTCTTGTAAAATAAAGGGTTTTCCTTTATTTTCCTAAACCTTGCTATTTGTTGGGATAGTAAGGTAAAAAAGAAACTAATTTTAATAACTTATTAATTTTTTTTCCCAATTGAATAGTCATTCATTAATAGGATATTAAACCCAACAAAATACATAATACAAATTTAATACAAATCTATCTCAGAATACATATAAAAATACTTGTTGATGGGGTTTAAACAAAAGGCTTACAGCCAAATAACTAGCCCAAATGCCAATAGACAAAGTAAAATTCTCAAAATAGCCCTAATTTACCTCCTCCCTTCTAGAGGCTTATACTACTCTGTAGATAGTGGTTTCATCACCGATAACTAAGCCTGATGGGGCAATTAAGAGTAGATCAACCTTGAGACTTGTGCTAACAAGTAGATCATGTACTGAGCAAGCTTCAAAATATCCCATTGATGAACAAACTCAAAGCAAACGGGCCAAAAAAAGGCTAGGATCTGGTGGTCCTACTTAGAGCTGTGTTTGTTGGCTCCTCCTGGCATTAGGGCGATCCAATCCATCTAGAAACCATGAAGCCTCGCCGTTGACTACCACACCTTCTTCAACCTTCATTCCACAGCTTTTTCAGAGAAATGATTTTTTAGCTTTGAAAAAGAATAGAAGACCAAACTGACCTAGATCTAGATCTAATCACCACAAAAGGCATTAAAGTCACTAGATCAACACCAAAAAAACCGTAATCATTGGTAGAATAAAATGATCCTGAAGCCTTAGAATATATTTCTTATTGCATAAAGCAAAAGAAAAGATTCAGTAAAGGAAAAGGAAAAAAGGGATACTCCCACCGGAAGTGGAAGCCACCATAGATTTCCCAAAAAGACAGAGAGAATTCACTTAAATAGAAAGAAAGATAGTTGTAGTGTGAAAGGTTACCTTATTATGGAACTTGGATATACCTAGGGGTTTGTGATTTTGTTGAGCCCACTTTGGCCCATATTTCTAATTCTACACTATTTTGTTATAATAAATGCATATACAGCAGATGGATTTAAAAGTTGAGAAAATTATGTGGTTTACCCTTTTTTAATTTTTTATTATAATCATACGCTGCATTTTGGGTTTTTATTTTATTGCTTTTTAATTTTTTAGTTTTTACATCATTCTTATTAGGGCTTTTATATTTTTACGCTTTCCTATTTGAAATCGCGTTGGAGCTCTGATTTGCGTTTCTTCGTATTTCTTCCTTGCGTTTCAAAATTGGCAAATCGTGGGTTACTGAAGACGGTTGTAATTTTAAATTTGTAAATTCTAATTTTGCAGTTTTAATCGTTTTGTTATATTATGGTTTTAACTCGACATTCTTCTTCTCCTAAATTGCACTCTAATTCTCAGATTATTAGAGATTTGTGTGTTATTCGTTCTTCTCCAAAGAAGGATTTGTTTGGTAGTGAGAAGAAGAAAATGGGTAAGAAAAGGGATACCAGGTATACGAAAAAGGGTATTGAAAGTTTGAAAAAGAATGTTGATGATTTTGAGGGAAAGAAAATCGATGTTGGTGATTGTTCTTCAAAGAAGGGTTTTGAGGGTGTTAAGTATCCAAAGAAGATGAGAGGATATGTTTCTAGTGTTTATGAAGGAGATGAAAAGGTTATTCCAAAGAAAAGGAGAGCGTTTGTTTTTGGTGTTTCTGAAGGAGATGAAAAGACTAGTCCAAAGAAAAGGAAATGGTCTGTTCCTGGTGTTTCTGAAGGAGATGAAAAGACCAATCCAAAGAAGAGGAGAGGGTATGTTCCTGGTGTTTCTGAAGGAGATGAAAAGACCAGTCCAAAGAAGAGGAGAGGGTCTGTTTCTAGTGTTTCTAAATGAGATGAAAAGGATGTTGGTGTTGGGAAGCCAGCGAAAGTTTTAATTAGTGAACCTTCTGAAAAGAAGTCTGATGTTAGTATTTTTCTTTTTATAGTGTTTGTTTTTGTTTTTGTTTTTGTTTTTGTTTTTGTTTATTTTTATTTTGAGTTGATTTTGTTTGTATTTTATTCATTAGAGGCGATGTTTTTATATGTGGGGTTATTTTTGTATTATTATTGACTTAATTATGAGTTGACTTAATTATCAATTTTAATAGTAGTTGATTATGTGTTGTTGGTTTTGTGTTTTGAAAGATGAATATATTGTTATTGGTAGTATATTTTTATTATATTTTTAGTAGTTAATAATTGTACTTTATTTATAATATTTTTTAAGTTATAGGCTGTATTCAATGTTGTTTTATTTGTGGTTTAAAATGCTTGTATTTTAAGTTTATTTAATAGTGAATTTTGTTCTGTTTTGTTATTAACTATATTTGAACTTTAATTGTACTTATTTACTTATTGTTGGGGTAATGTGTTTTGAATAGATAATAATTGGTGGTTTAATTTTGTTATAATTTTAGTTGCAAATGTTTTTATTTTGTTTGTGAATAGAGAATAATTGTATTTATAAGTTGTATTTATTTTTTGGTTTATTGTGTGGTTTATTATGCTTTTATTTTAATTTTATTTTGTAATGATTTTTGTTCTGTTATTGTATTTTATTGTGTATATGTTTATAGATGAGTTGATTTCGATTTGATTTTTAGTTGATTTTATGTTTTAGTTATATATTTTGTGTTTTTATGAGTTGATTATTGTTATATTGTAAGTTGATTTTTTTAATTCATAGTGTTTGATTAAATTTATAGATCTTCTATATATTCTTATTAATTTTGTTTTTTGTTTTTTGTTAATTGTTTATTTAGTTGTGGCAGTATAAAGTTCACTCAGATGAGTATTTTTTTGGAAAGATAGCAGTTCATCTTTTATATGAGAAGATCAACGTGATTAAAAAAACCCTTTTTGAAGCTCAGCTGAAGTTATTTAGAGAAACTTGTTTTGGATATTTTCTTGATATACCTCCTTTTAAGATACAGGCACAACTTATTCATGCATTGCTGCTGAGGGAAGTTATTCAACCAAAAAATAATGAGATGTGGTTTATTCTTAATGGAGTTAGGTTGAGATTTGGTTTGGATGAGTTTGCTCTTGTTAGTGGTTTAAATTGTCAGGGTGGGAATAATAAGTTGGATTATTCACATGGTAAGAATGAATTGTTAGAGAAGTATTTTATAGGAGTTTAAAAGGTAAATAAGCAGTCCTTGAAGGAGTGTTTTTTGTGAAAAAGATGGAGTGATAATGATGAAGATGCTGTTAAAATTGTTGTTCTATATTTTGTTCATTTGTTTTTGTTGAGTTCTCCAAATATTAGAGCAGTTGAAATGGAGTATTTTGATATTATTGATAGTGGTGAATATAATGATTATGCGTGGGGTAAAGATGTATTTGATTTTACAATTGACTCTCTTAAGAGACAAGTTGCTGGTAAGCAAAAGAAATACAAGGATTCCAAGGGTGAGGGGAAATGACATAGTTTGTACTACAAGTTGATTGGTTTTCCCCTTGCTTTTCAGACATGATTTTATGAGTGTTGTCCTTATGTCTCGGGAAAATTATGTGTTTCAAGCAATTCTACTATTCCTCGGATTTTGAATTGTAGTTCTAGTAAGTGCCCTGATTTTAAAGCTATTGAGAGGACTTTGTTTAGTGTTTCAAGTTCAAAGGTAATTTTTTTTTAAATTTTTTTAATGTTTATATTTATATTTTTATTATTTGTTTTTATTATTTGTTGTTTTATTTTTGTAGTTAAAGTTAAGGAATATTAGTCCTTCTTATGAAGAGAGATTGAAGCTGAATTTAGATGGATTTTTTCGTAATGGAAAAGGGAAGGGGGTTGAGGAAGATAAAGAAAAAGAAGATGATGATTTTGCTGAAATTTTTTATAGGTACCATAAAGTTGATGAAGGTGACAATTCAAAAAAGGATAAAATAAGAGATGTTAAGGATGATTATTCTTTAAATGAAATGAGGGACAAGTTGAATAAGGTTATTTTTAGCCAAAAGAAGATAACTGATGATTTTTCTGCTTTGAAGAACAAGATAGTTGATGATTTTTCTGCTTTGAAGAACTACTTAGCAGGACAATTTGCTTCTGTGTTTAATGAACTTAAAGAAATCAAGACTAAAATTGCTGCTGATTATGGCAGAGTTGGTTCTGAATACAAATCAAAAGTAAGTATATAAGTATTACTTATCAATAAATAATTTTATATAGAAGGAATATGATCAGAGTTTAATGATGATATACTTATAATATACTCAAAGTATACCAAAATTAATATTAGAGTGCATCGAAATTAT
The DNA here is from genome assembly GCA_947687605.1 of Reutealis trisperma. Taxonomy (NCBI): domain Eukaryota; kingdom Viridiplantae; phylum Streptophyta; class Magnoliopsida; order Malpighiales; family Euphorbiaceae; genus Reutealis; species Reutealis trisperma. The sequence continues at coordinate 10,887 of CANTUT010000135.1, read as the reverse complement.
ACATAATGATTTCTTTTTGTTTGTTTTCATAGAGTAATAAAACTCAGAATCAGAAAAATGATGAGAATGAAGAAGAAGATAAAGATGAAGATAATGATAAGGTGTTTTTTTTCTATATTTGTATTATTTTATTTATATATTTTAGTTTTTATATAATATATGTAGTATGTTTGTTTTATATAGTTGTTTTGTTTTGGTTATTATTTTTTTTATTTGTTACATATATCTCATTAGAACAAAGGTGATGTTGGTGATGATGAGGGATTTGGTGATGTTGGTAATGAGAATGGTGATGAAGGGGATGATGATGATGGTAATGATGCTAGAGAAAGTAAAAGAACTGAGCACGAACATGTAGATTATAAGGTTTATTATTTTATTTTATTTTTTTAATATTTTTGTTTTTGGCATAGTTATATGTTAAGATAGATTTTTAAATGGTTGCGATTATGCTCTACAGAATGAGAAATTTGAAAGTTATAATGTTGGAGATGTTGTTAGTTCATCTTTCCTTGATGATATTGATCCAGTTTTGTTGGATGCAACTATTAATTCTGCATTAAAGAGTGTTAGTAAAATTAAAGTCGTACAGGTTTGTGTTTATGTGTTTTGATTTTGGGTATATTTTATATTTATTTCAAGTTTAATGCTAGTTGATTTTGATTTTATTAATGTTTAGTACTTTTGATTTTGTATAGAGTATATCATGGTTTATTTTTTATTTTTTGTTGTTTATCAATAGGAATCACTGAGTGATTGCACAGATATTGTTCCTTTTTCAGGTGCTGTTGACGATGTTAAAAAGAGGGTGATTAAACCTGGGTAGTTTTGCAAATCCCCTTTTTTGAATAAATTTGGTTCTTCTGGAAGTAGTGGTGCAGTCGTGCAACGTAAACAAAAGGATATTGTGAGGTGTAGACTGTCACCATTTGATGATAGTTTTGGATCTACCATTGAGTTTAACAAACAGTGCATATTTGATAATTGGATTGAGAAAGGATTGAAGAAGAGAAACAAGTAATATTTATTTTTTATTATTTGTTTAAATTTTTATTATTTATTTTTAATTTTATGATTGTGTTTTTTTTTTTTTGATATTTTTAAGGAAGAAAATGTATTCATAATCGGATGATATTATTTCACCACCTTTAAAGCTTGGTGTTGCTGAAATTGATCGAAAAATGTGGTTCTGTACTTTGTATAGTTGTGGTCGTTGCCTAACTGGAACTTGTTTATATTTTAGAGTTTCAGTTTGTAGTTTTTTAATTAATTTTAGTAGTTGTAGATATTTTTTTATATTATCCATATATATTTTAAAGTTTTATGTTATATTAATTTTTTTATAATGTTTTTGCAGCATATGGATGTTATATTTTATTATTTGAGGAAAAAAGGGAAATACTCTAACAACAATACTGTTAGGTTTACTACAACTGACATTTTGTTCGATCATCGAATTAAACTTTTATATAAAGTTTATTTGGATAGGAACAAAGATTTGTCAGTTGTTAGTTTTGACAGTATTGTTGTTGAGTATATTCTTGGGTATTTTATGCTTTGCAACTCTGCTTGGGCTGATGTTGATCATGTATTATTCCCAATACATGTTTCATTACAAGAAAATTGGATTCTTTGTCGTTTGAGTTTCAAGGAGAGGTGTTTGTTTGTGTATAACTCATTAAGGTCTGCAAGAAGTGATTCTATAGCAAGAGAGGAAGTTCAAGCATACAGTGTTCTTTTGCCACTTTTCTTAAGTATGCTTGACTTTTTTGTTGGTCGAAAGGATATTGATTTTTCTGCTGGAGTATGTGCAAAAAAGAGTTTAAGTGATCCATTTGATATACAATTCGTTGAGAATTTGCCACAACAAAATGATAGGTAATTTTATGTTATTCATTTTATTACATTGTTATTTATGCTTTTAAATTTTGTAGTTTTTAATTTATTATTATTTTTTTGTAGTGATTGTGGTATTTTTGTTTGTTCCTTTGCTGAGTATTTTATTTGTGGGAAGGAAATACCAGTGGATGGTTTCAATATTGAGGAACATCGATGGAGACTTGTAGTTCTGTTATTCAATTATGCAAATTCAAAAGGAGAAGAAGGTTTTGATAGTGATTCTGAAGGATGCGGCAGGCTCAATGGGAATGATAGGACAAAGAAGAAATAGAGAACAAAAAGTTGATTTTTGATTTTATTATGTTTTTATTTTGTTGATGTAATTTTGATTATGAACAAGTAGCTGTTGTGGTTTGATTATTAGATATAGTAGTGGTATTGTTTAATTTGATACTAAGTTGTTTATAAGTGTTAAAGATGTGATTTTTTTAGCAGAGGTATTCAGTATAGTTTGAGTATTTTCAAATTTATTTTTAGTGTATTTTGAGTTTATTTCAAGTATATTATAAGTACAATGAAACTTATAATAAATGTTCATCAAATTTGTAGCATTTTATATATTTTTATAGAATATGTGTATTGTAAATTTACAATATATTTATGTGTACTGAATATTATTAACTTTACTTCAAAATTTAATAAATTTGAGTGTTATAGGTATATATGATAAATGTACTTTTTTCAATAATTTGTTTTTTTGGACATTATTTTTATAATTTTAATGATGCAGTTGTTTAATAAGAGTATATATATATATATATATATATATATATATATATATATATATGTGTGGAATATGTAACCAGAATATTATGAGTATATTTTTAGTATATTCTGAGTATATTGTGAGTATATTTTTCAATAAATTTTGATGTTACTGAATGCTTTTAAATTTGTTTATGAACATATTATAATTAAGATTAGATACATTTTTATGCACTTAATGACATGCATTTGTCTATTCTAATATATAATTGAATTTTTATTATGTGAGTATATGTTAAGTATATTATGAGTTTATTACAAGTATATTTCAAGAATAAGGGATATTAATAACTTTATATTTTGATAAAAATAAAATATAAAAAAATATAAAAAAATTAACGAATTTGAATAAGTATTATTAATTGTATTTAATGCATAATTTTGTCTTCTGAAAAAAAATTGAAATAATATTTCAACTATTGATTTACTCTTGTTGTTGGTTGATTTCTGCATGTCTTCCTATTGTGTCCTAGTTGTCCGCATCTCCCACATTTGATTGTAATTTTATTTTCCCATGCAGACTTCAATCTCCTTTTCTTAGGTCTTCCTGATTTCACTTTCCCTTGTGGCGGTAGCACTTTTATGTCTTTGACTTCGTTTAGAACATTCCATGTGCTTTCATTTCCTATTGGATATACAGTGAATTCGTACGTGGCAAGCAACATATTTTTGGTGTAGAATTCTGAACAATAATCATAAGGATTTTGGTTCATATCCTTCAGTATAGCCATTGCATAAGGACGTGGCAATTCATCCATTTGAAACCGATTGCATGTGCACGTTTTTTCTTTTAAGTTGACGACATGTGATTTTTCATTTTCAAATACTTGGAACAGTCCATCATTTGTTGGTTTCACCTAAAAAAAGAGTTGAAGATGGGTAAGTGGAATTGGTTAATATTCTAATATATGGAACGTATATATATAGAATATACCTAAAATATACTCAAAATAAAATAAGAACTGATAATTTTATCTATTTACCTTTAATTTAACAGATTGAATGAAGTTTTCATTTAGCATCTATTCTCCTTTTGTCGACAACTTTGTGAATGTTGATTTGGCAATGTTTCTGTTTGTGCATGTCCACTCTTGTACTAGAGACCGTAGATACTCTGATAATGGTGTGATTGGTAGCTCCCGTGCTGCTCTATTAGATGCATTAAGTGACTCAGCTATATTTGATGTTGTGGTTGAGTATCTGTTGTTTTCTGAGTAAAGTCTAGACCATTTGTGGTATCCTATGTTTATAAGATACAGTTTGATCCTTTTCTCAATTTTGTCTAGCTCTATCATATGGTTATCAAATTATTGTTTTGTATATGATGTAGCAGCACTAAAAAATGAGTTTTTTATTTTTTCTGAGTTTTTCTTGAATTTTGTTTTCAAGTTGTTTAACAAGTGATACATGCACACTCCATGGGTTGCTTCAGGATATATCTTATTGCAAGCTTTTTCTATGCTTTCATGCCTATCAGATATTATGCAAATGTTTTCTCTTGTGCCAAATGTTTGTCTTAAATTGCTGAAAAACTACTCCTAAGATGCATTATTTTCAGAATCTACTATTGAGAATACAAGTGAGAATATCTTACCTCCTGCATCTTGTGTGCTTGCTGAGAGCAATGTGCCTCCATATGTTGCTTTCAAAAAAGTACCATCTATAACTATAACTGGTCTACAATACTTCCATCCTTGTATTGATGCTTGTATAGCCATAAACATATAAAGGAAGTACCTGTCCTCATCTGTCCTTAATTCAGTATAAGATCCGGGGTTTGTTTGCTTCAACATATACAAGTAACTTGGTACTTTTGCGTAGGACTCATTTGGTTTGCCTCTAATCAACTCCAAGGCCTTTTCCTTTAATCTCCATGCCTTTGCATAATTTAAAGAAATACCATAGTCTTGTTTCATGTCTCTTACAATATCTGCTAGGGTATATATTGTTTTGATGTTGAGGTACTTAGACTTGATGCAGTCGCCAACCAAAGTTGTTGTTGCTTGCCTTTGATCACTCAATCTGATTTCCAAAGGACAGGTGTGATTGTTGTTGTATTTTCTAACTTTGAACATACTTGTATTGCCTTTTCTCGATGCTCTGAAAAGCCATCTACAATTGTCATCCAAGCAATTCAAGTAGTATTGCTTTTGACAAGATTTAGTTATTTTGTATTGAAAGTGGTTGTTGATTGCAAGGAAACTCATTGCAGATTTCAATGTCTCTTTATCTTTGTACACCTGCCCAACAACAACTTCGAAGTCAATGTATCTGATGTTTTCTTCCCAATGTCCATTATAATGAATAAAAAATGGCATTATATCCATACCTGAAATTAAAAAGTTTGAATATTAAAATTCGAATAGGCATGATGGTGTAAAAGTTAAAAGTATTATATAGTTCTGATTTACTTGTGATATACTTGAAATATACTTGTGATATTTGTGTATGTAATTTACATCAGAAAGTTAAGCTAGATTGTATGATATACCTAAAATATACTGATGATAAACCTGAAATATACTGTTTACTACTAATGATGAAAATTAATTTTGTATTTTTTTTTAAAATATAAATGTATAAATATAATATGTACTTGATTCATCTTTGTTTTATATATGTATTTATGAAATAATGAATATTCAAATATTTGTAAACTTATTTGTTAAAAAAGTTCAATGTAATCACAAGTTAATCAAAATAATGTAAAATATAAACCTGTGATATACTTATATATACCGCAGATATTCTAATACCTGGGTTTTGCTTCTAAATATGTTGGATTTTCAAGTTTTTTTGCACAATATAGAAACATAAAGTAATTTTCATAAAATAGAAATTTGGAAATCACAAAATAATTAAATTATATATTCAATTTGAATATTGTCAGACAGATCATTGGTAAAAGATGAGAAATAGATGTATAAAATTTGTAGTAACTCAAAAGAAATAAATGTTGAATATGGTTTTGACAGTTTAGTTTGAGGAATTTTGTAGATCTGGAAATAGATTTTCAGTTTTTAATATAATGATAGTTAGAACAAGATGAAATCAAATGTGTAGATCTTCGAAATACCTGAATGATTTTGTAAAACTGCTTTAGCTGAACAAGGTAGTAGAATATGCAGATCTGTGATATTTGAAGAACTTCTTTGCTTTGATTTACTGTTTACAGCAATACCCAATCTGTTTCGCAGTTTATTCTTCAATAGTTTTGGATTAT